>MDJU01000012.1:0-138152 GCA_001721665.1 Trichoderma pleuroti
GGTCAGATGTTGTTGTGTAGATGTTGGGGGATCAACGGGGGGCCGTGTAGCAGCACGAGGCCGTCACGGAGCACAGGCAGGAATAGTAGGTATGGAGCTCAATAGCTGGGCTGTACAGCACAGTAGCTAGCTAGCTGGTCAAGACAAGAGACGCTCCAGGCGGTGATGATGGAGGACGGAACAAACAAGCATCGAATCGCTCGCTGCAAGGGGACCCGAGTCGAGTCTCCATGAACAGGCTGCAAGAGGCAAAAAGCTAGTACAAGCTCCAGCAAGGGGCATCGCTGTCAGTCAGAGGCACCGCGGGGCTCCACCGCCAGATCTATTTCAGGTATCCGGAAGTACTCGCACCCGCTGATGCGCTGGGCCGACAAGCTTCCCAACGGCCAGATATTCCCGAGACGGTGGGACGAGCTCTCGGGGCTGGACAGGGATCAGCCCGTTTTGTTTTTGCTTTTCCCGTCCATCACTTGCTGTGCACCGCACTGGCTGGCTGGCTGATGGGCGTTGGAAAGGGCCCTCTAAAGACCCAACACTCAAGTGCCACGGCCGGGTTGCTGCGTTTCCGGCAGGCGGTGCAGGAGGGTACAAGTGCGCTACTCGAGGCCTAACAGCAGCGAGCGGCGGCATGTACTCGTACGAGCATCGGCCTGGACGCGCAATCGACGGATCCTACGACGTTACCTGGGGCTTGAAGCGGACATTGGCCAGCTGCTGTGATCCGGGACGTCTGACGTCAAAGCCACGCTTCCGCATCATTGATCAACTGGGCAGTACGGAGTAGACAGTGACAAGTTCGAGGCCAAGCATTCCAAAGTCCGTTCCCGCGGGCTCCGCCGCCAGCGCAGGAGGAGTGTTTACGAGTATACGAGTGCTTGTACAGTTAGGTAGTATTAAGATGAGGTGTTTGACTTGATCTGGAGGACTGATGTGATGGATTATTGCGCACTTGTCCGTGCTTTGTATCAGTTTGCCAGGGACTGCTGGCACCTTTGATTTCTACCTTAGTTACAAACAACCTATCCATACTCTACTAACCTAACCTAGTACTACTAAGGTACTAAGTTCTTTAGTCGGGTTCTATACAAGAGACAAGACTCTTTCTGGTTCTCAACCCAGCCAATCCACACAACACACAGCTCTTACTGCTTGTAGCAATACTCCCGGCGACTCCCAACCCTCGCACACACAAGAAATCCGTTCATGGGAGGGGGCGAAGCAGCTCGCTAACGCTGGTGGCGTGCCTATCCAGACATGCTGACGGGACCATGAAAAGTCCTGCCCAGTGCTTACTATTTCCTTAGCGGGATCCAGCCATGCGGCTCTAGGAAAAGCCTGTGCGCCCCCGCCCCCAAGCAGGCTGCTGACACTGGCACTGGGATTTGATTTAATGCTCCAGGGAACTCAGCCGGGCGCGGATCGTTTTAAAAATCTTTTTGGCCCGGCTCTGTCGAGTTTTGTTTCTTCTCCATCGCCCGTTTTGCGCTTCTTTTCCTCTGCCGCGTCTGTGGTTTGTTGAGAGCCATCCACCATCTCAGCTCTGCTCTACTTATTCCAACTCTACCTAGGTATACACACCTAGACGCATCCCGCCTCGGTACCTGTACATGCGCCGGACCTCCGCTAAATAGAGTCAATCGACCCCTACACCCACTCCAGCGTGCGCCAATTACGGCGGGCTTCAGGCTGGCTGCGGGGCTGCATCCAGTTATTGTCATCGCTATTGTCCAATTCGAACTCTGTGCCAAGCGAGAGGCGTCAGAAGGATCTGATCTCACCTTTTTCCTTTCTTCTTCTTTCTTCTTCTTCTTCTTCTTCTTCTCTCCTTTTCCCCCCTCTTCTCTTTTTTTCCTTTCCAACGTCGAAAACTCTGGCTCCTTCAGAGTTTTCACTCGGCAAATGAGCACCATGTTGCGCAAGAAGGAGGCCTTTACCCTCGTCACGCCCATCCCGGGCTTCATCCCGCGACAACTCGCCATTGACATCCTCCACTCCCACAGCGAAGTCATCACCCTCAACCCGCTTGTCCTCGGCCACAAGCCCATTTCCTCGCCTCGCAATGCCGCCGCCGACGAGTTCTACAGCACCTGGTATGAGATCGAGGAGCGTGTCCAGGTCATCCCCGGCATTGGCAAGATGGGCGGCAGCAAGATCAAGTTCAACGGCTGCTTCCACGACATGCCCTGGGGCCTCCAGACGCACATCTACGCGCCCCTCAACATTGATTTGCGCAACACGTATCGCATCTGCGGCAACCAGCCGGGAATCGAGCCGCCGGAGCACCGCGAGATTGGCCTCGAGGCCCTTGGAGCCCCCTCTGACGGCTTGTACCTCCGCGAAGACATCGAGATCAAGGCCAACATCGCCATGGTCAGCTTTGTCAAGGCCCAGCTCAAGTCGGCCAACAAGGAGATGGTCCAGCGCATCATTAAAAAGGCCGAGCTGCTCGATGCCGGTGTTTTGAAAGCCATGATGGAGGACGGCAAGCTCAAGACGGTCAACCCCAACGACCGCTCCCATACGCCCGCAACGGCCGCGTCCATGGACCCCAGACGACAGTCTTCCGTTTCCTATGGAATGGGCCAAAAGAGCCCTCAGCTGGCACAGGCAAACCATATGCCGCCAAACTATTCCCCGGGATACTCCCCCTACGCCTACCCCGCTCAATCGCAAACGCCGCAGCTGTACGACCCTCGACAGTCGACGTACCAACAAACGCCCCAGCCCAACATGTACGCGCCACCGCCCATCCCTCCCAAGGAGCAAATGGTCATCATGGAGCTGCCCGGCGACTACCCGCCCCAACATGGTCTCTACCCGTCTCCGCAGCCCAGCCCGGGATATCGTCCCCCCTCGGCATCCTCGTCTGACCCACGCTGGTCTGCCCAGCCGAGTCCGTCCATGATGAATCCGCAGAGAATGAGCACCGGCTCTACCAGCAGCGCGGGCCAACATCCTGGCTTTGTGTCCGAGCTGGCAACACACAATGAAAAATCAGAGTACGAGATGCACGCCTGAAAGTTACTCAAGAGTTTTTGATGAAGACGGCATAAATGGGAACATGGCACCACTTTATGAAAGATGTGAAAAAGTACGCATGATGGAAGCAGAGAGGGATGAAAAGAAAGAACTGGTTAATGCTAAAGATGGAAGAGTTTGGGCACAATCTGCCGGTATACACTTTGGCGTAATTTTTCCCATTTTCCTTTGTAATTTTTTTTTATTTTCTTCTTCTTCTTCTTCTTCTTATTGTGTATACTTATACCCTGCGCGGTATTTTTTTTTCCCTTTGCTATTGCGTTGATTTGGAGGAATTTGGAAAGATAGTTTGGAACTTTGGAATACCACTGCGCGCTCTTTTTTTTCTTTTGGATACCCTCTACATGCTTGATCCCCAATGTTTTGCCAAATGTGTTTCTAATGCTAGTGCAACTTCAATCTACATTCCCTCCCTTGTTGGAGTATTCAGAGAACCATCATGATGGTGGATACAAAAACCAATGCCAGCGTCACTCCCGACATTTTCACGGCTGCTGGAGCTCCGCCATTTGTTGTGGTCGCTGGGGCTGCTGCAGTTGTTGATGACGAGGCGACGTCAGTTGTCGTTGTCGACGTGGTCGATGGGTTCGGGAGAAATGGAGTGACTATGGGCTGGTTGAACGGTATGGAAGAACTCTGTGATGAGATTGGTGTGGATGTCGATTCCTCTGCCTGTGTCTGTGTTGTCGACTCTTCTGTCTGTGCCTGTGCCTGTGCCTGTGTCTCGGCCGATGTTGAAGTTGAAGCTGGAGCTTCTCCTTGAGTCGTCGTGGACAAGCTCGTGCTCTGGCTCCGAGAAGTCGACGTCTGGGCGATGCCAATGGTCCCTCCAGTAGTTTTGCTTCCATCGCCATTACTCGGATCGCCGCTCCCACCAACACGCTGGCAAAAATGCTCGAAGCCGTTCTGGGAACACTCCTCTCCAGCCTGGCAGTACGCCCCGTTCGAACAGCAGACGCCGTTCTTGGGCATGCACTTCTTCTCGCCACAGGGCACCTCGCCAAGATCGCAAGTGATTTCATCGCTGCAGACATGTCCAATGGGGCAGCACCCGTCCGTGACGCAGGAGAAGCCCTGCTTACAGAATCCCCCGCCGCCGTCGGTACAGCACACGCCCATGGAGGGCATGCAGCCCTCGTTGCAGGCAATCTCTCCGGGACGGCATTGGGCGGCAATGACGACGGCGGAGGCGTCTTGGAAGTGGGAGGACAGCGAGAGCTGGGCGAGGAGGCGTGCGGGAGGCTTACGCGAGAGGAGGTTTGTGGCGGCGAGAGTGGTTGATGACAGGCTGACGAGGAGGAGCGTGTGGAGCGAGCATCTCATGACTGAATTGGACACCATTGTTTATCAACAAGTTACGAATTATTATTAATGCGACGAGTAGATGGAATTCAACAATGATGTCTAGAGAGTCGCAGTTCCGTCGTTTGCCTCTGAGAAACTTGACATGCCCTTTATAAACACTTTTTTTTGCAAGGGCCATTCCACTACTTTTTTTCTCCTTTATCAGGTTCAACATGCCATTGTTGGGCTCCCAAACACATACAGGGAAGAAAGCCTTGAGCCGCATCGTCACCAGCTAGACCTTCAGCTCATCTTGGCATCATGCAAAGCGCGGTGAAGTGGCCGGCGCTATTTACTGCAGGGTAGTGCCAAGCACCAGTGTGCGATTTATCCTCTTTTTCCTATTGGGACACACATGAGCTCACATGAGCTACTGCCTGATGCTAAAAAGTCGGTTAGGAGGCTGTCGACAGGGCCTGGAACTGTACTGTCAGGAGGCATTGCCTGTTTGGTAAGTATTGAGGCTCTTGGGAGATGATGCGTCGTGCGATGTGGCTGGATTGCTAGATGCTTGTGCCATTTAGCATTTCGCCCTCGCCCAATGCTTAGCCCAATGCTTAATCGGTTACCCTATCATGAGTGCATCTGCATATTACCAAGTGTATTCTCTTAGGTGTCTGGTGAATTCAAGTCCATCTGCTTTTGCCGAGCATCGGCAGATTGGACTCTAGCTGCATATACGGATGTTGCCTAATGAGCCGAACAAAAAGTCGCTCTCTCTCTCTCTCTCTCTCTCTCCCTCTCTCACGATGAACGAGCTATGTAAGGAGTCGCCTGATTCCAATCACTCCCTAGAAAGGAAATAAAATCCCAATTCGGGGCCTCTTCTCTGGCCGTGGACTTCTCCGTGTTGCACAAGCTTACGGAGTATACTGTTTGTAAACCGTCATTGAGACAACACCCCCCATAAATAGCATCATGACGTGATGCTCAAGCGAACATGTAACCTGAAGCAATGCTATAATTAATCATTACGCGCAAAGTTTGGGGTATAGTGCCAGAGACAAAAGGGCGACCAACACAGAGCAACCAACAGCAGGTTACGCGCTTTTGTAGCTGTTGGGCCAGACACATAACCAGAACATAACCAACAGCTCAGATTACTACTCCTGAAAGAGCGGCGAGTCTCTTGCTCCGAAACAAGGTCACACTGAAACGTTTCCTTCTGCCCTCATGACCCGCATTCTCGATGACCAGTTCGCGCGGCCGGCTTCAAGTCCGTCGAACCCATTCAAGCTTCCTGGATCTCGGCCTCTGGTGGTCTCGCGGCGGCCGTTCTGGCAAGGTACCGTGGCACCAGTTCGCAGCCGACAAGGTACAAGCAGAATACCCGCTGCGGCGCGGCCAATCAGACCAGCGCGGTAAGATCCTAGCGCGGCGCTTCTCGACCCGCAAGGCCAGAAATAGACCCCCGCTAGTGACGCTTGCGGCCTAGCCCTAGCTGAAGCCACCTAGACGCGCGCTTGATTCCTGCAAACGAGCCAATCGCGCTTCACCCGCATGTGGGGACGAGCGGCCGCTATAGCGAAAAGGGAAGAGCCCTGATCCCATGTAATATCCCCCTCCCCCCACTCCAACCCTACTTCGACTTATACAAGACGCTGCAAAAGATGCGCAACAGCTGGGCCTTTTTAGCAAGGGCAGCGCGGCAAAGAAACCCTGCAGCTACATGCGTCTGCCATGTGCCAAACCGGGCCCCGCCATGCGAGTGTCTTTGCCCTGGGGAGCTTTCCCCCCTCCTCCTCCGGACTTGGGCGTCTAGGCGCGTCTTTTCCCCCACGGGTGATCCTCCCGCCTGGCCCATGAGAAAAAAAACATGCAATGCAATGCAATGCAATGATCCCGTTCATTTCCTGTTCGCGCCGCCATTCGTGGAGCTTTCAGGGATGCTCAAGGCCCTTTGGGAATGGCTCTTGATGTCATTCTCGGGCAAGGCTCTGGTAATCTGCTGCCCCCCAGCCTGGTTTTTGCTGCCGGGGGTGACATCTTGGGACATGCCATTTTCTGCAAGGCAGCGAGCGAGCTCTTCTCCATACAACTCTGACGGCTCGGCCTGGTCCACATGGTCATTAAACGGGCATATAGTAGTAGAAGAAATTGTGGACAAGGGGAGGAGGGAAAAAAAAAGAACCTTTTTTCGAGGCCCTTTTTGGTCTTGTTTTCCCATGCCCTGTCTCATTACGATTCTATTAGCCGCCTTGCAAGCTCGAGGCGAGCGCTTCCTGGGAACTACCTAGTCAACTCGCTGCTTGTACCTTTCCCCCCCAACGCAACACCCATCAAAGTTCCCTTTTCTTGCCCGTGGACTTGTGTACTCGTGTCTGTAGAGCCATGTCCAGCCTTCCCAGACAGACGATAGCCGCCTTTCCCAAAGTGGCCGTCTAACCGCCCGTGGCCCTATCGTAGATGCATGCCGACCAATATCAGCGAGCCATTCCCAGAGGACTTGGGCTGTTCAGATACACGCGCTCCGTTTCATGTCCGATTCGGCTTAGATCTGGTTGTTTCAGTCTGACAGCCGCCCGAGGGCCATATGGGAGTTTTCATCTCTCGTTTTTCCTCAAACAGATGATGCATCGCAAAACTTAAAGCAGGCCCATGTCCTCCCCCGGCAGCCTGCTTCTCCTCTCCTTTTCTTCTCCAGAAGCCTTCTTTTTTATTTTGTCTGTGTGTGTTTGTTTTCCTTTCACTCAAAATCTTGCACTCAAAACTTGTTTCGTATCGGTTTCCTTTCCTTGTCCCCCCCCCTTTTACTATTTACTTTATCCGGGTCTTTGTATTCCTCTCTTTTTTTTTTCGCCTCTCTCTTCAACTCGTCAAGTTTGTGGAGATCTCCTCTGCCTGTCATCATCATTCTTTGGGACCTCTTTTTTTTTCTCCCTCCCCCCCTGCAGACGACTCGGCGCTGTTTCCCCCCCCCTCCTCTTACAAGGACCAGACCCTCACGGTAGACCGCACTGCAGGCCACTTCGGTCAAGACCGCGAGGACCGACTTTGACCAGTCATTTCGACCTTTTAATCAATAATTGTTTCATTACTTGGCAAGTGGTTACCGAGCCGGTCTCGTATCACCTCATCCAAGCATCAGTCTTGTTTCCCACTCTCTTCCATCATTTTGCATATCATCACCACCACTTCTCCACCCGTGGCAACTTGATTCGTCTCTTCATCGACCGAAACAAACCGACTTGTCCATCCTTCTCCATGATGCCGAGACACACTAGGAACTCCAGCGAGCAGGGCTACGGCGGCCTCCAGGCTGGCCTGGCACCGTCTCCCATGTACGCCCCGTCCCGCATGATTCCTACACCAAACTACTACGACGTCGCCTCGTCCTCCTCGTCTGCGGCCATGTCGATTCCGCCGCCTCTCGCTCATCCCGCTCAACAACCGCAATACGGCCCGTACTCTACCAGTGCCCCTTCGCCTACTCTCCCCATGCCTCCGGCCCAGTCGTCGCAGCACCGGCCCAGCTCTGGAGCCTGGACCCAGCAGGACGACGAGCAGCTACTGGCTGCTCGCCAGCAGGGCCTCAACTGGAACCAGATCAGAGATCAATACTTCCAGTCCAAGACGCCCAATGCCTGCCGCAAGCGTCATGAGCGGCTGATTGAGCGCAAGAACGTCGACGACTGGGACACTCGCAGGATGCAGATGCTGGCCAAGGAGTACATGAGCATGCGGAAGGAGATTTGGAGCGGTCTGGCAGCTCGAACCGGAGAGAAGTGGAACGTTGTCGAGGCCAAGGTAAGCCATTATCGTTTCTTCTTGTTGTTCTTGTATACACACATCTCCTACGTGTGCTTCTACACCACTTACACTTACACCGACTCGGGAGAGGAGGAAGAAGCTCGTCCTTCTCTTCACCGCCGTGTCCCCCCCCCTTCTCTGCCTTGACAAAACGTCACTTTGCTAACACTGTGTGTCCCTTCCACCCGTCTAGTGCATGTCCAACGGCCTCAAGAACCTCCAGAGCGCCGCCCGCGCAGCTTCGCGCCGTGACCGTCTCGAGACGGGACTCACAGGGTATGACGACGATAGCGGCATTTCCGGCATCGGCCTGACCCCCGTTGATGAACTAGACGCATCCTACAGTAGCCCCGCGACGAGCTCCTCCGGCACACACTCCTACTCCAGCTCCGCCAGCTACCACCACCAGCAGCAGCAGCAACAGCAGCCGCAGCAGCATCTCCAACCTCACTCTCACCTCCACCCCCAGCACCACCAGGGCCCCTACAACATGGGACCTGCGTACTACGGCGGTCACGGATACTCGTCGAGCGTCAGTTCCACGACCAGCATGAGCCACGGCTACGTGTCCCGCGGCGGCACCGGAACCAGTCAGGACAGCAGCCCTTACCTGGATAGCCAGCGTCTGTCCAGCGACATGGGCATCGAGTCTCTTGTCCACCGTCCCAATGGGGGTCGAATGTGATTTCCCTCTCTCTCTCCTTTTGTCAAATCGTTCTTTATAATCTTGGCATTTTGTTTTGATCGTTTATTCCCCTACTTACCCTCCCCCTTTTTTTTCGCTACATGCTTTCCTTTCCTTTATTATCCGACTCTACGTCGTAATGGCAGCTCACATCTATGCATGAGCTGCACCTACATTCCTTTTTAGGTCTTTTATGGCTGAGTCCTGTCGTACCTACTACATTCATGGCACAGTACTGGCGTTAACTTGGCGTTTTTTTTGACACCATTTAATCCCCTACGCACTCACGTCCTCTGGACAAAAATGAAGCTGAAAAAAAAGAGAAACTCATGGGTTCTCAATCTTTCCTTGTCTACTTCAATAGATGGATGCGTATGGGATATACAGATTGTTTGTTTGGTTTTTTTTCTGTCGACACGGGGAACTTTGGATCACAGAGCAAAAGTGAAAGGACACGATGGTCTTGGGATGAAGGCAGCGTTTTTAACGATGTATAATAGTGACAGAGGCATCTTATGCATGGAAACCTGGTGGAACGGAATTATAAATGTCTTGCTTTTTTTTTATTGATCATCATCGTTGACGATTTTGTACCCAATGTGATCTATCTAATTGTACAAACAGCGTTGAGTGAAGCTCTACTATACACGCGCCGCCCAGACACTCACTATATCAAACACATACATGCCTCCTTTTGCACTCTTTCAAAGAGATTGTAAAGCTATTCCTACATGGAGCAGTGACCATCACCGTCCCGGCTGTGTCGTCTCGCCCTTTTGTGCCGCTGTGGTGGCTGTCATGCTCGCCATCTCTTCCAGCTCTTCCTCCTCCCACTCCCCTTCTTCGTCATCTCCAAACACGCTCCTCCAAGCCCGACTCCACATGCCCTTTTTGTGCAGCAGTGCAAGTATCATGACGCCGGGGAGATGCCAAACGCTTGCCCAGAACAGACCCCGTGCGCTTCCTTTGTGGCCCTCGAATTTCCAAAAGCGGACGGCCTCACGGGCCAGCCAGAAATTGATGGGCAAACTGGTCAATGCGAAATACCAGTCCGTCACGCCGGCCGCACAAAGACCAAAGCACAATGGGAAAAAGACGAGGCTGTATCGCAAGGCCACGCGTCCGTTTCTGGCCGGATTCGTCCACGCCAGCATGCGCAAGCCAGCGGCTTTGTATTCCTCGCGGATGGGCCAGCTCAAAGCCATAAAGTGCGGAAATTGCCATGCGAAGAGAAGGCCGCCAAGCAGCCATCCGCCAATGGACGATCCGTCACTAGCCAAGAGCAGCTCCCTCCAAGAACCGTCCTTTGTTGCAGCTTCGCCGGCCGCGGCGGCCCAGCCCATCAGGGGCGGGATCCCACCAATAACGGCACCCACCCAGGTGTTGAATGCAGTGACAGCCTTCAACGGTGTATAGACGCCGGCATAAAGAACAATGTTTGAAAGGCCCAAGAACGAAACCGTGGGGTTGACACCAAAGTAAAGAGCGCCAGCACCGGCTGCGCCGCAAAGGACGGCAAACAATGCCGCAGCTCGGTTCGAAATCAGACCCCTCACCAACGGCCGGTTCCTTGTTCTCGTCATCTTGGCGTCGGTGGACGGCTCGTACAGCATATTCAGGGTGTTTGCGCTTGCAGAGCACAGCGCAGTTCCCGTTGTTAAGAAAAAGAGGGTCAATGGACTCAGACTTGGCGTTTCCGTCATTGTCGGCATCAGCATTTCGGGGACCGGATACAGCGCATACGGGGCCATGGCCGACAAGACAACGAGGACGGTTAGGCGGGGCTTTGAGAGAGACAGAAAGGTGGAAAATGTTCGGCGGAAGGAATCTTTGGGCTGCGCGGCCGCGGCGGATGTGAGGAGCGACGACGCATCGGGAGGTAGAGGAGCTTCGGACGAGGTAGCTTGAGCAAGGGCTTGCTTCCGGGCCTGTCGTCGACGGTGGGGAGCGAGTTCTGAGAGTTGTTGAGGCGTTTGCGACTGAGGGTTTGGTGGCGGGGTTGTCGAGCTCGTAGAGGTTGAAGTGGCCCTGGAATTGCGCCTCGAGATGATGGAATCAAGGCAGCTCGATCTGTCGAAAAGGCGGTTCTGCAGGAAAAACACAGTGCCCAAGGGCGCCTTGGAGCTTCGAGGAGCTCCCCAGCTGGGGCTTGTGGAAAGCCATCTCGGCGATGCTCGAATGCTGCGCCTGGACAGCAATTGAAGCTCCGGCGCAAGAGCTAAGACCAATGGTGACCGCATAATCGCCGACTATCAGAGCGCATGGCGTCACCCGCAAGGCTCAGTCCATTTCCCTCTGCTCAAGAGGATTTTTTTTGGCGGTTTGGCGGTTCTCGGTGCTGCGGCTCGACGGCGATGGCAATCGAGCGCTGATCGGCTGATAGCTTGGAGTTTTCTCTGCATCCGGCTATCAGATGGGGAGACACGTGCTGGATCATGTGACCACCCTCGGCGCCATCAAACCCGAGGTCGACAGCTGGGCTGATATAGGATGATAACAAGCGGAGTACATGCATGTATATTTTACAGCAAAAAGAGCATTCAAGTCTTGTTCATTCGAATACAGTTGACAATCATAATTGCTTCCAGACCGTCATTCACGTTTGAAGACTTAAACTCTCATCTTGAAGAGTGGCACCACCACAGCTAGCCGCCGTTATCGGCTCTGCTCGGCTTCCTGAAGCTTCAAGTTGTTTGAATCGATATCACCAGGTTATTCAGCCATCAGGTCTCATTTGAAGAGTCTACAAGTGACATTCAGATACACGATGCCGTCTCTACTAGATGCCCTCCGGCAACACAGTCTTGTTGATTGCGATACACTAGACAGCGAAGGTAATATCGCCTTCGTTGACAAGATATGAACAAGTAACTGATTGGCTTCACAAGTGGCCAAGAATCTGGGGCCGTTTGTAGACTGTACTTCGAACCAGGTAGCTCAAGATGTCATCTAATATCCCGCAAACAGACGTTGACTATATATCGTCAGGCCATCGCATTCTTCGAACTCACCAAAGCTTCCAATGGGGGAACATCCCTACATCATGAAATGTTGATCCGGGAGAGTGCGCGAGACGCCATTAGACTACATGAAATCCGAGGTCCAACGTCTTTACCCGAGTTCATAGTCGAAGTTATGGTGTGTAAAGCTTTACATGTACCAAGCCATCTTGCTAATAGACACAGATGGTCAAGCTGCAGTTGTTGATTGCTCCCTACATCACAGGATACGTGCATATTCAAACGAATCCCAAGTTGTCATACTCACAGACGGGAATGGTGGACAACGCTCAAAGTAAGTCATTTGACTAGGCATAGCTCAGAGACATAAACTAAGGTTCAAGCAAGGGATTGTTGCCATATTCAGAGGACTGGCACCTGAATTTGATACCAGACGTGTCTGTATCAAGATACCTGCGACATGGGACGGCCTCTGTGCATGTCGCATCTTGGAAGCCAACGGCGTAACCACGCTGGCGACAACCATGTTTTGCATGGAGCAAGCAGCTTTGGCCTCGGATGCAAACTGCACCTATATTGCGCCTTATATCAACGAACTGAAAGTGCACTTCGAGCATGGGTATGTGAAACAATCCCGTATCGTGAGCTGGCTGACCGTTTACAAGGTACATCGACCACCATAAAGCTTTCGCGTTCTGCCGTGAGGCTCAGGCTTACTACAATGCAAACAATCATCGCACCCGCGTTCTTGCTGCGTCTCTCACTTCTGTCGATGAAGTCTTGCAACTAGCAGGTGTAAATCACATCACAGTCTCTCCAATCCTTCTACATGCACTATCGCGTCTGGATGTTTCTACAACGACAAAGAGACCTGGCAAGTATTTTGCAGATGAACCAGCCGCGGAGAGTTTGAAGGCGAAGAAATATGCCTCTATTCTGCAAGACGAGAGCGCCTGGAGACTTGCCTTCACAAGGAGCGGTTTTGGAACTAGCGAAGGAAAGATCATTCAAGCCATCAATTACTTTTCCGACTTCCAAGACAAGCTGGAAGAGCTTGCTGGACGTTACGCATCATGAAGGGCATGTGGGGCTTCGTGCTTGTTATCTCATCATTGAAAGAGCAAATATACATCTAGTTAGGCAATCTCACAACGGAAACTGACTTTACTCTGTTGTCCAAAGATCAACATGCCGAATGCGGTAGCAGCAGCATCAAAAGAGTCCCAGAATATCTGTGCGCGAGCACGGGACAAGTGATGATACAAAGAGGTTGCTATGTGCTCACGTTTCTCATCATTGTTAGGCTAACAAAGGATTGCACCCAGAAAGCAACTTGGGTGAGATGAAGCTCTCAATTGAAGCCATCAAAATCTCATCGAAGCGAGAGAGCTATGGGATAACTTTAGTTCCATGAAGACTCACCCAAGTGCCTAGGTTTCTTCACCCCTTCCTCGCGTAGCAAATAACGCAGAGAAGAATGACTTTGTCAAGGATACACTAGGTATTCTGTCTGCAAGAAGGCATAAGAAAGCTGCAACCATTTCTTTGTGAGTATCTCTTTGAGATGAATTTTCAAAGTCCGGAATTAGAACACATGTTGGTTGTTTCCCTGTCAACTCTGAGCAGATATGAGATCACTCCAGGCGCACGTCCTGCTCTTGAGACATGTGAATACAAAGAGCCTTTGAGATGCGCTTCATAATGGTGTTGAGACAAAGACATTTCCTAATGCGGGAGCCAACAGCACCTGAGAATAGTCATACTCTTGTTATTTTTGGATCACATATTTCCCAATCATTTATTTTCCACAAATTCTCTGCCGAGTTGCACCATACTCATACATATCCCACCTTCTTTCCTAGCCTTCGACTCTTCTCACACTGGTTTATGCCCTGGCACTTTTATACAACTATTGTTGAGGGTGAATGATACTCTTAGCCCTTTTCTTCCATCATATCTTCACAAGTGAACATCGCCTCGACGATATGGACACGCAGAGCGGCGTCGCAGAAGCATTCTTGGGAGGCTTCGAACAGACCTCATCGATTACTGAAGAAGAAGCCCAGAAGCGAATTGACTTGCTCGTTACACCCCAGGACAAGAAGTGGAATGATGTCCTTCATGAATTCCAAAAGCTTCACGCAGATCCCGACATGACGATAGGCCAAATTTTGTCGGACAAGTTTACCACACATGAGGCTCGTCTGTTTATACCATCAGAGTCGGTGGTCCTAAAAAGCATACAAGAGGGCAATGCCATCCGATTCCACCAACTCTTACAATCCCGGTTTCAAGGTGTCACACCTGATATTCCCACAAAATTGACAATGCTATACTTTGGGTTCCGTGTTGAGCCAATGAACTTCTCATTAGCGGAGATGACTTTTAAGATGGAGAGTCGAAAGCCAGAGCCGCCCCGATATGCGATTGATCCACCGTTGCATTTTCTCACGGCGTATAAAGAGCGCAATTGGGGCAACGAGATGCTTATGGGTAAGTTCGGTCTTGATTGAGAGTCCAACGTTTCCCTTATTAACAGCTGTCTAGGGAAAGAGGACCCATCGTATCCCATACCCGTTGAGCTGCCGCAGAGTTGGCTGTCAAGTCTTTCGAATACCTATTTGAAAGAACAAGATTCGCAGATTGCGCAACCACCTGTGCGACTTCGAGGTGGTGGAGCAGGCGATGACAGCGACTGTAGCAAAGAGGGCGATGATTGGAATGATGGGAGTGATGGCGACTTCGCTGGCAGTGAAAGCAATGGAGAAGACGACAACGAAGACAGCAACTATGAAGACGACACACCGGAAGACCAGATTCACAGGGAAGAAAAGGAAGCCGAAGACGTCACCATGGAAAACACAGACAATGATGGAGATATCATTTCTAAACACCGGTCAGCCATTACTCTCATTACTCCCCAAAGCGAACTCTGGATGAGACTCTACGGTTTCCAGGGATACGTGCCGTTTATCCCAGGAGACAGACAAACATACGAGACTGCAATTAGGAGATTACTCTCTCTTGGGCCCCAAGATCACAAAGTCTTCTCCCTTGTGCATTTCGATGTACAGTCGAACACGGTCGAAACTATCCACGATTTCCTCCCGCTGAGTCCCGATAGTATAACGCTGCAATACATTGTGGATAAGAAACTGGAAGAAGAGAGTTCTCCAGACAACCAGCACTTATTCTTTGTCCATCTGGAACACGAGTCAACACCCACTCACTGGAAGCCTAGCCAAGTGCAATTCGACACCAGTGTCTCTCGTGTCAGATACCTATTAGACGGAGCAGAGGGCAAAGTAAAAGGCGTCGTTGCTTCTTGTTGCTACTTAACTTCCCCCAAATTTAACGACTCGCAGCCTTCTCTGCAGGACGTGTACGGATGGGGAGCTGACCAGCTCAATGCCTACATCAATACCGCTTTTGAGGTTCTATTGGGTCGCCCACAGGACTCCTTTCACCATGCATATTTTCAACTTGGCGGATGGGACCGTGATTTTACCAATGCTCCTCCAGTCTATGGTCTTTACACGACCGCCTCGTCTGACGTCCTTTCACTCATCTCCAACGGTGATGAGAAGCGCGTTGTCCTGAGATGCAACCCGCTTGTCAATAACCAAGGTGCCATCGTGCTGCCTGGTTGTTTCAAGATCAGTAACTTAACGTTTGAATGGGGTGGCAAAATACCCATGACTAAAATATTGGACTTGATACGAAATATAATTTCGTCAGCCTTTGGTGACCACGCCAAGCACCTCAAGTACGTACACCTGCTTGATGGACGTGCAACATTGGGATCGGAAATCAGCAGAGATCAGGAATATTATTCCATTCGCGTGTCTGATGGTATACCACAAAACTCCAAGGACGACTATTCTTTGGCTCTTTCCAAGATTGTTGCAACCCCGAATCCCTTTGTCCTCCTGTACCCAGAGTGGGAGGAGGATGAGAACGTTCTCCATCTGTCGACATTTGATGGGCAAGACGGAACTGAGCATTCTGTACACATGCCTTCACTATCTTCGACGGTTGATGAATTTAGGGCCCGCGTGTTTGAGCTGATGAAGCTCGCTGAATATGAGCCCAGCCGTATCGAAGACTTGGAGCGTGGGGACGCATTCATAAGCGTTCAGCCCGAGGTGAAGAAAGGCATCAATATTGATATGCCTTGTTTCTTCATTGGGCCTAATACCACGGACAAAGAGTGGTTTGGTATTCGTGCCAGGATAACCACTCCTTCAGCGAAGATTGAAATTCTTGATTCGAAAGCATGGAATTGGCGGGATCAAGTTGACAAGACTAACATCTGGGGCCCACGATATGGACGCATGGCTGGCGTTCAGGGCACAATCAAAAAGCCCGAGAGCGAAGATACCAGGGAGCAAGAGAAGGAAGAAACTCCTCGGGATAGAGCTAAAGAGACAGCCCAGGAGGCAGTCCAGAAGCCAGTTCTTGACAGCCCCGTTGGTGTAGAGGCTCTTAGGGCAGTGCTACGAGAGACAGAACCGGTGATAGCGACTCATGCCCAGCCAGCCAAAACCCAACGTCCAGGCAGAGATGTACCTGGTGATGGCGACGTGCGGCAAAGATCATGGACTCAGCAACCCAGTATCTTTGACAACTACGGATCGCACTCAAGGCCAAACAACTCTAGCATTCAAATCCCAATGAATGCGCCATCTGTCGAACAGATGCTTGGCACGGAATCCAGAACGCCAAAAGTATTTAAACAAATCCTGACACCCACGGAACAGGCAAGACTCCAACGAGACTTCTGGCAGATGCGAAATATTTGTTTGAATCGGAGAGCACCCCTGTATGATGGTTCTCGCGTTTCTGATCAGCAGACTACGAGAACGAGCTCTGAATCTTTCCACATGGTGCGAAAGTGTACGTTTTGCAACGGCATGATACCCAAGCACTGGAACAGGGAACGAATCCATCGCCATCTGAGGGAAAAGCATAGGAATGAGCTCATGGAAGCGCTCGGAGTTGCCAAAGCAACAATATGGCGGTTCGACGGCAAAGGGGTCGTTTCTATTCCCCTGAAAAGAGTCGAAAAGCGTCATAACCCTTCAC
Source organism: Trichoderma pleuroti (assembly GCA_001721665.1). Taxonomy (NCBI): domain Eukaryota; kingdom Fungi; phylum Ascomycota; class Sordariomycetes; order Hypocreales; family Hypocreaceae; genus Trichoderma; species Trichoderma pleuroti. The sequence goes on from MDJU01000012.1 coordinate 16,864, forward strand.
CAGTGACATTGGCAAATGATGACATGGTTGTTGACAAACCGGAAGCACAGCAACATCACCATAAGAAGGCTTCCGAGTTTCGCGATCGTTGTGGTAGCGAGGGAAACAACTGCGAATTGGACACATCCCGTCCTGCTCAAGATGGACGAGATCAAAATCAGAAAAATTGCAAAGGATCCAGCGCAGAGCGTGGAAACCTTTGTCCCTATTGTTGCAAGACGTTCAGTTGCAACGCTACTCAAGCGGACTGGAATCAGAACGCGGCTCATATGGAAAAGTGCTACGAGAAGATGCAGGGAGGCAAATCTCAGCTTCTACCGCCACATGATGCGGCATTCGCTCAACAGCAGGATAATCTTCTAAGGCAGATACGTGAAGCCAGGTCTGGCGCCATCGATTCTCATGAAGCAGTGAAAGCTCCGGAAAATGAAGCTATCCTTGACTCCATCAACTCTGAAGCAGAGCAGGATCTGACTGAAATGGTTCTGGGTGGTTCTGATGAAGAGCCAAGACGACCAAAATCGACAAAAGGATTCCATGTTGGAACATTAGATGAAGAGTCGACTGATCCCTCATTTGACCGTACCGGTAACACAACACTTGAGGAAGCCATTGACCGTGCAAGCCGAAAGATATCTCCGACCGATCCTCTTAATCAAGATGCATATCAAGAAGCTCTCGATGCTGCATTATTAAGAAGCATTGTTAATAATCTCAAAGTATCTTCTCCAAACACTACCCAAAGTAGGGCTGCCTCCCAGCCAGCAAGTCCAGATCCACTGGCAACCGAGAGCGAAAAAGAAGAGCATCAAGTTGGCCAACCAGAGACCCGAGAGGTGGCCGAATCCCCTGACCTTGAGCCCCCCGAGTCTTTAGAATCTGAACCAGACAATGGGTCTGATTTCGAAAACGAGCCAGATCAAGACAAGTCTGATGACGAAGAGTCAGGAGATGACACTGAGGGAGATCCCTCAAGCTCGAAACGTCGCAAACGAGGAGGCAAGAAGCGAGGCAAGCAAGGAGACCGCAACTATACCTTCTCAGGCGACGAAGATGACGACGAGGATAGCGAGACAGACAAAGATGGGAAACGCATCAAACCACCTCGACGCTCTCCATCACCAAATTGGCAGAGGGTGCTTGGTCCCGATGATCCGGATTTTGAGCCGACTGACGACTTTTACTGCTCCAAATGCTTCCGCAAGGCTCCCAAGAAACACAAACGGGATAGATCACCCTTGGGACGAACCAAGGAAATCGAGGTACGATATAATTCCCACATTTAAGCTATTCGCGTCTTGATAACTAACTCCTTACAGCTCCATTACGATAGCAATCGCTGCTGCGGGATCCGTCGCGGCATAGGATCAGCCAAGAGACTCCCAACCGAAGCGGCTGGATCCCATCCGCCGACATGCCCAAACCCCTCGGCAATCTTCGAAAGCAGTTCCTTCATCACTATCCCGCCTACTCTCGCACCTTGTACCCCCTCAACGCCTCCAACGCAAACGGCTCCTACTACCGTTCCGACCCAAACAACGACGACAACAAAGGCTGCTGGGACATTCCCTGGCCTCCCTTCCGAGGCCCGACTCCTCTGCCCAACGGCTGGGATGCTCCCGATGTGGTTACCGCTCCTGTCGCCGGAAAGGCTCGGAAGCAGTTCAAACTGAGGGCGGAGGGAGATTCAACATATGTCCAAGACAAGAATGTTGCGTACTCGGATGATGAGATTGCGTCGGACAAGGACATCAACGGGAAGAGGAAGAGGAAGAGTAGGCCCTCTTCTGCGGCCAACAGCAGACATGCGACTCCTACGCCTGTCAAGAAACCACGAAAGCCCGACATCAAGGCAGAGAAGGCGGCTACGCCTCGACCTGTGAAGAAGAAAGAAACTGTATTGCAAAAGGCGCTCAAGGGAAAGGCGGCCAGAGCACGAAAAGCGCCGCAAAAGAAGACGGAAAGAAAGGAGCCGACTAGAAGATCAGCGAGGAAACGCCTCAAGACTGGGTAGAGGTGATGGAATGGTTAGGAGTTTTGGATTTTGGATTAGAATGTTTGCCAGAGTGTCTGTGATATGGTAGCTGTGTTACTTGAGGTTGAAATGTTGTATGTTGGGAAATGTTTTTGTTTCGTTTTGGCTTTGCTTCAATAGATATAAACACTTGTTTGCACAGTTACATGCATCATTACTTGCATCATAGACAGATGGACACACTCTGTTGGTCTTTAAATTATGTCTAATATACGTATTTGTATGCCTTTACGCCTGAAGCCATGTGCGTGGTGTATATACCCATCTTAATGACTCATAAAATCCCGTATCACAATGCCCACAAACACCAGTCCGAAGTTGTGAGATGAATGCGCCACCTCGAAACCTTTATGCTAGAAACGCGCGCGTAAAGATATCACAGGCTTTCAATGGCTTTAAGCAAAACCTCAACCCCCTTCGCACCGACATCACCTTTGTTGCCAAGCAAAGAACCGACATCGCTGAGAATGCCCAGTGGAATGTAGCATCCCGTCTTGGCCTTGTCCAAGCTGTCCTTCAAACGGCTGGTATGCTCCCATTCCTTTGCGGCAATCTCAGCTCTCTTAATGACGCGGTCCGAGATGCCACACATGGCGGCACAGTGCATGCCGAAACTGCCCTCTGCAACCCCATCTTGCAGCTTGTACAAGAATGTTATCCGGCGTTCTTCATCGTCAACATGAATCTGCATGCGGCGAGCGCGAATCTCTGGATGGTTCTCAAACTCGGTCGCAAGAGAATGGTAGTGCGTCGCAAAGAAGCCGATGCAACCAATGTGAGTTGCCACATGATGCAACACAGCTTGGGCGACAGCCACGCCGTCGTATGAGCTTGTTCCTCGGCCTAGCTCATCAAGAATGACGAGAGAGCGAGGAGTAGCCTCGGCGAGGATCTTCTTTGTTTCGGAGAGCTCCACGAAAAAGGTGGATTGCGCAGCAAAGATGTTGTCGTTGGCTCCCAAGCGTGACATGATGCGATCAACGGGAGTGAGACGAGCCGACGTGGCCGGAACGAAACAGCCAACTTGGGCCATGATGACGGCAATGCACGACTATATGCAAGTTATTAGATTTCCAGGTCAAACAGGCGAGTTTTAGAGACATGTGTGTAGATGGGGAAACTTACCATTCTGAGAACCGTAGACTTACCAGCTGCGTTGGCACCGGTAAGAAGGTTAATCTTGGCCTGGTCGCCACCGAGCTTGATGTCGTTTGGAATGAAATCCTCCAGCGTATTAATCATGCAAGGATGCCTCAGCTCTTCAAACTCCAGGACACTACGTTCCTCATTGACAAATTGCGGCCTGCAACTTGGCCGTCCAAGTGACATTGATGCTTTGGCAAGACTGACTAGACAGTCGAGCTGGGAGATGATTTTGATGGCTTTCAGCCAAGTCTCGTAGTCAACGTCAAATTTCTTGCAGAAGCGCGACGCAACCTCTCGGATGAGCTGGGAGTGGGTTTCCTCAGCTTCCTGGAGCTCTCGAACAAGGCCGGTGAGCTCGGTAAAGTACCATCGCTTGACATCCTTGGTGGCAGACATTTGACGCCAGCTGGATGGGATCTTGAGACTCTTTGGCGCTTCTATTTGATAGATTTCCTTGCCAATATCCGTAAACTTGAGCGTCTTGCATTTGAGCTCCGCCTTCTTCTCGGCTAACAAATCATTCAGCTGATTCTTCACCTCCTCAATTCGGGCCACGCTGGCGTCAAAGTCTTCATCGACGCCGCGCTCTGGGATCATGAGTTTCTCTTCCTTTACTTTCCGACGATCGAATGCCGTGCTCCAGTATGCTAGGGGCTCCTCAAGGTTAGGCATCGACGAAATGAGCCTATCAATTAGACCATTTCCGCCTTTAAAGGCACCAACAAGAGTCATGATGTACTCGATTTGCTCAAAACCCTCGAGAACGCGGACAAAGTCTTCAGGCTTGCAAGCACCGGCGTGGATGCGTGAAATCAGTCGCTCAAGGTCGGGCATTTTGACCAGCTGGGAAGCAAACTGCTCGCGGACGGAGGGATCTTCGTTTAGCAACTCAACGGCGTCCAAACGCTCGTTGATGCGATCAATGTCACACAGCGGATGAGCAACCCACTGGCGGAACAGACGCTTGCCGAAAGGTGTTATGCACTTATTAAGCAGACCAAACAAGGTGCCATCGGAGTTGCCGTTAACAGTGTTTGCGAAGAGTTCAAGGTTGGTCAGTGTCTGGCCATCCAGAACAAGGGTGCTGTTCTTTTGGATGGGGTTGTAAATCTCAAAGTTGCCTTGCGACAACAGCGGGCCTTCCAACTTGAGGAAACGAAGATAGGAAACAAGACCACCAATGGCAGACATGACAAGGTCGTCATCCTTGAGTTCCTGGAGCGCTTCTGGCCAAATATCCTCTTCGTCCTCTTCCCTAACAAAGTATTTTGCACAAGTGAGTTCTCGTCTAGTGGTGTCTGCATCCCAAAACTCTGTACCTGGCTTGAGGTTCGTCCATATAGTGGTAGGGCTAGTGTTGTTCTTGAGGATGCGGAGAGACTTTGTCGACAAGCCAGACTTTTCCAACAAGAGCTCTCGGGGGCCAATCTGAGCGACCAGCGTTTCGAACTTGGTGCGATCCACATCGTCCACAAACCCAGACAGAAAGAAGCGACCGGTAGCGGTATCTGTAAAGGCAATGCCAAAGGCTGGCAAATCATCCACAACAGACTCCTTGATCGCAACGCAATAAGCAGCCATGTCGTCTTGGAGCATGCCGCCATCAACAAGGGTTCCCGCAGTCAAGATGCAACCAAGCTTTCGAGAAATGACCTTGTCGGCCTTTTTGCCGCTCTTGTCTTGGCGTTCTCTCATCTCCTTGCCCAAGTTGGTCTCCATCTGCTCTACGCGGGCCACCTTGTACTGCTTGGCGATGAACTGATTGACCCAGTGGTCCAGTGAGCCTTCTGGGACACCAACCATGCGCATGTTGACTCGATCAGTCATCTTGAAATCGAATTCTTGGTGGCCAATGGTGGCATCTTTTTCATAGAGTTCGTAGAACTTGCCCTTTTTGAAAAAGACGATTGTGTCCCACAGATCTTGTTTAATCTCCCAATACTGCTTCTCAAAGGGTGAGAATTTACTCCACGCAATGGGAGGGATGTAAATGGTTCGTGGGTCATAGTCAGGATCAGTGGGCGAGCGCTTTTCCTTGTCTCGAATGTTAGCAAGCCAAGTGTAACGCTCGTCAGGCTCCTTCATGTACGCCTTTTCCTTCACCTTGGGGTCCTTTGTAGCGACTCGTTCGGTAGGTTTAACGACTGGTTGTTTTTCAGCAGAGTCTGGGTTGTAAGACCATTGCTTGGCAGTAGATTCAGTAGGCACATCTTCCATATCCACGTCGTCATCAACGTAATTTGTGGTGTTCAGCTCTACGTCCTCTTTAGAAGAAGGCGACAGGTTCGTGCGCTTGCGTGCTGATGGAGGCTTCGAGGGTCGCTTCCTCTTTTTAGATCGAGAAGCCTCTCCGTCTGATTCATCCGACACAACAAAGTCGTCCATTTCATCTGCAGCTCTCGTTAGCGCCATCTCCTCGAAAATGGAGTAAAGATGGTTTGACAGTACGAACCTTCTTCTTCTTCTTGCCCGGCTGTATCGCTTCCACCGTATTCGTCTTCGTCTCTGACAACGTTGCGGGCGGCTCTACCACGCCGCCGCGTCTGCGAAGCCGCTCCATAGGCAAAGGGTTCATCGTCATCGGACGATTCGGCATAGTTGACAGCCCTCTTCCCCTGCATGGGCGCTGGTTAGCAGTCATTAGAGGCCTGGGGGGAAGAAGACGGTGCAAACCTTTCGGATGGGACTACTAGGAGCTACCTCGCTCCCTTCGTCCTTGACAGATCTAGGTTCAGAGGCCTTGCTCTTGGTCCGCTTGACAGTCGATTCCATATTCTCCTGCGAGCTTGTGGGCTCCGGAGCATCGCTGGAGGGCACCGGGGTAGAGAATTTGGCAGAGGCCTTTGTCTTTGGCAGAGAGTTGGCTTTGGTCTCTTTCAGAGGGGAGGAGTGTTGGTTATCAGAAGAGACCTTTTCTCGAGCGGCGGAAGAAGCAGAGACGGGCGACGACTTCTGGAAGAAGGACATTATCGACTTCTGTTTGGCCGAGGAAGAGGCTGCAGCAGCTGGCCGGGTGGCCTTTGCCGGCGTGCGAGCAGCGCTCGCTGCCTTGTCACTCGGCATCTTGATTCAATCACAGACGACCGCTTCAGACGGATCAATGACGGACACGGCGCGAGGGGCAGATTGCTAGGTAGATATTTTTTGAAGCTGGTGAGGACATGAACGGTAACGAATAAACAAAGTCGAAAGCAATGCAGAATTGGAGGCGAAAGATTATAGAATTGACAAGCCCGGCACCCCAGCGGCGGGCTGCGAATCAGACGACATGGGAGAGAGAGGAGAACCCATGCAACGGTCGAGGTGCAGCGCGTCGCGATCGCGTCGGGACTCGTCAATCGCTACGAATTGGGCTTATCGCGCGTAAAGTGTGGCGTGCGATACGCAGGTGCACTGTCCATCAGCACTGTATCCCCTGAAGCGTGGAGGCGAGAGTCCACTCAGTGACAGTGGAGCCCTGTACAGTGCATGGTAGGTAGTGTGATGGAGATGCCTGTACGCGATCCATTCAGCACTCAAAACTCAATCCGTCCTCTTCATCAGTCAACAATCTTCTTGAAACAGGTAGCGGCCCCAGTAACGACATCAATAATGAGAAATCCAGCAATCTTATCCGTAGTAAATTATTCCTAGGCGCAGTACAGTGCTCCGTACACACAATGACCTGTCAACCCGTCAATAACACCAAATCCCTGCATAAGCCTAGTCTACCGCTTCTCCCGCAAGTCCCCGCTAGAACCTCCAGCTCAGTTCCCCCGTCTTATACAAGACCCATCTGACAAACTTGCCCACAAACAACATGCACCAAAACAGATAGTACCGCAAGCCGGTGTCATGAGCAGCTTTGATCAGTTGTCTCGATCGCTTGATAAATCGTGTTGCTCTGGTTACACTGAGTTCATCGTATGCCTTGACTGCTTCCTCCAAGCTGCTGTGGCTGCAGATCTGGTTTGCCAGATCCCATCCATCCGCCAGCGCCAAATTGCCTCCAGTTCCTGCAAACGGGCTGAGCGCATGGTTGCTATCACCGAGAAAGATGGCAGGTATTTTTGTAATGTCGCCATGATAAAACGGCATCTTGTCTCGCGAGTTCAAGAGCAAAACTGTCGTGGGGTCTGTCCGGCTTGACGATGCTCGAGAAGGGCTCAGGAATGTGTGATCCAAGCTCTAGGCTCTTGTCTATGACAGCCTGCGCCTGGGCTGGTGATTCACGATCCAATCTGGGTACCTGAGTCTCATTCTGGCCAACAGTCCAGAGGATTCTGTGTGTGTCAATGGGGGAAAAGAAGGCCGAAATACCAGTGCGTGAGACGACGAAGCCCCAGTCCTCACCCAGAGGATGCGGAAGGGACTCTTTGAATGTTGCTATCCCCCCTCTGAGGGCTGCGCCATTGGAGACAAGTGTGTCATCTGGCCGAAGGCTTTGTCGTAGCTTGCTGCTCGCCCCATCCGCGGCTATAAGGAGATCACACTCGGGTTCGCTCTCGTCGCCATTCCCGTGAACCACCCGTACTCTTAGGCGACACTCGGGAGTTGAGTGGCAGAGACACATTGTGAGTCCCAGTTGATGACACAATGATCGTTAAGACGGAATGAGTTGTGGAGCACTTGACGGATATCCTCTCGAGCAATTCGAATGCTGGTTGTTGGAATCCCAGCGACGGGTTTTCTGGTGAAAGAGACCTGTTCTTTCCACCTCGAGTCCCATATCTTGAAAGAGCCAGCTTCATCGATTCCAGACACGGCTTTCTCCAAGATGTCGTCGAGTACACCGAGATTTCTAAGCGCAACGAGGCCACCCGAATCGTCATATCCCGTCAGAGACAGATTGTACGTCTCCCTCTGAGCAGCTGCCTCTTGCGCATCACGTTCATATATGATGATGTTTGGCTGGCCGAGTTTGGCATTCCATAGTTTCTGAAGGCCGGCAACGAAGGCAGAACCAGCAAGGCCTGCTCCTGCAACGACTATGGTCTTGTTTTCAAGAAAGTGACTGGAAGGGGGGTTTTCGCTGGCATTAGACATTGTGCCGATGGTGTATGTCCGAGACTACATTGCAAATCGGGAGGGAAGATGGGATACAAGCTGGTGTTATAAGTGCGCCCGCCCTCCTGTAAAAGGTCTCACATGTCATGGGTGATTCGTCAATCAGACGTTTGTGCAACAATGTCAATGCCGTTAATTTCGTATTACAATCCTTTCAATTTCGAAAGCCACAACGCCATGTTCAACTTGGCCCAACCTGATACTACAAATTACCAAACAGGACATTTAGCTGAGAGACAATCCGAGCTTGCCTTGCATCCGATTGGGCAATCTCATTTACATAGACGAGTTTCCATTTCAGGCACACTCTTGCCAGTGTGTAAACCGTACGATGTCGATGTAAGCTCTCGGAAGCAAATAATTGCCAAGGCCTTGGCGATGAATAGTTGCCGAGCTTGTGGATTCCGGGATGATGATGCTTTTTAGCTCGGTTGACGGGTATCCGCTTGTGGTAACTCGTAAAAGAGACGAATTTCCCGTTTGGATGAGACACCTCTAAGACATTGCATCATGTCATCAATGTCGGAACTGTCACTTGATTTTCTTGCAAAATCACCAATAGGAGTGATGAGTATGTCTTGCTCTTCCGGGTCATCCCTTATCATGAATCTACTTGCTGAGTTTGTCCTAACGCAAGTAATGCACAATTAATCCAATGGACGCTACAGATGCAATATCATAGAGAAGTATGAATGAACATGTGCTTAAAATGCACTAATGCATAAGTGTATAAAATTATCAACTTGGTAATTATCTTGCTAAGCCTCTTTTTTGGTGAATTTACGATATAGATGTCGAGTCTCTTGCTTATACCAGCTCTTCAGACATAATGAATGCTACCTAGGTAGATCCAATGCATAATTCACACCTGCTTTGCCGCATCCTCAACGCAACGTTGACACCCTCACCCCACTATTACACAGGGCGCTCTGCCCCTCCAGCCTCAACTTTTCAACGCCCTTGTGAATAACCTGATGTGAAATTTCTTTCCAGCGATTCGTCAACTTTTCAAAGCGCAGCCATTTGGTCGATTTGCGACAAACAAATCAAATAGGCGACCATGGCCGAACTCTCTTCAGCCCCCGTGCTGTCGACGCCAGACGACAACCTCTTCGCCACCACGGCGCAAAGCGAAACCAAGTCTACGCTCTCTCTCGATGCGCTCAGGACGAGGTACGAGATCGCGCGCACTGCGACAGAGATCCGCCAAGGGGGATGGAAGAGAGTCGCGCTACAGTTTCCAGACCACATGCTCGTCGACGCTCCAAGAGTGGTGGAAGTGCTAAAGCAGGAACTGGAAAACACACGCACGGAAGAGGGCAAGGAGTGGAGGATATGCATCCTGGCAGACACAAGCTACAGCGCCTGCTGCGTCGACGAGATTGCGGCCGAACATACAAATGCAGACGTGGTAGTCCACTACGGAAGGACATGCCTGAGCCCGACGAGTCGACTACCGGTCATATACGTGTACACATCGCAGGAGCTGGGTTACGATGCCGTCATTGAGCAATTCACCAAAGAATTTGGTCACAAAGACACAAAGGTCGTCATCATGGCAGACTTGACATATCAGAACCACGTGGAGCCGATAGCAAAGGCGCTCGGAGAGCTGGGATACAGCAACATTGTAGCGACGGAGGTGATTAGAGACCCTTCTGGGGTAATACCCAACAGGAGAACATCGGGCAGCCCAATAGACGAAGAACTTGTCAAGTCGCATTCGCTATTCCACATTTCCGATCCTCCCGCATCTCTGCTTCTCGCGCTCCAGTCCCGATTCGCCTCCCTACACGTCCTCTCTGTACCTTCACCGTCATCTCCCACCCTCGACAACCCAACCTTTCGAACAGCAAGTCTTTTGCGCCGGCGCTTCGCCCGCGTCCTCACCCTTGCCTCTGCGGGAGTCATTGGCATCCTCGTCAACACCCTCTCCGTATCAAACTACCTCTCCTCGATTGACCTGCTAGCGGAAAAAGATTGCAGCCGCTGGAAAGAAGAGCTATACCGTCGTTGTGGGCAAACTCAACCCCGCCAAGCTGGCCAACTTTGCCGAAATCGAGGGCTGGGTGGTTGTGGGATGCTGGGAAAGCGGGCTGATTGAAGAGGATGCTGGCTACTGGCGGCCCGTCATTACACCCTTTGAGATGGAGGTGGCATTGATGGGCGAGGAAGTACGAGTATGGGGTGGGGAGTGGTGGGGAGGCATCGAGAAGCTAAAGTTGGAAGCCGACGGCAAGGAAGACAAGGCAGACAAGGACAAGGAAGAGGCAGATGCGACGACTGAAGATGGGGCTGGAGACGATCTGGATGAAGACGAATCGCTACCGCCCGTGTTTGACCTGCGAACGGGAAAACTCGTCAGCAGTAGCAGGCCAATGCAGCTTCCGACGAGAAGCGCATCCAAGGCTCAACAAGTGGAGGGCAGCAGTGAGTCGCGGTCGTCCGATGCATTGATAAAGAGAACCGTGGGCGAATTGGCGAGCATCAACGGCGTGGCCAGCCCCGGTGCAGAGTATCTCCGATCCCAGAGGACGTGGCAAGGACTGGGCAGCGACTTTAACGACGAAGCCAGCACGGTGGTGGAGGAGGGGCGGAGTGGCATAGCGAGAGGCTATCATGTGGGCGAAGAGGCGGACAAGCACTAAGTGCTGCTGTGGGATGTCGGGGATGTGAAGAAACTTTTTTTCATGATGACCACGTGGGACACGGATGGGATACAAAGTTGGATAAAGTAGAAACCTTGGGGCATTTGATCATTCACTCGTCGCAGACAATCAACGCTGCTAGATATCATCAGGGGCTTCCACCTGCTAGCCCTCGTACTATATACAAAGCGCAAAAAAAAATGTAAATATCCTCCTGAATTGGATCTGCCCCAACAAGTATATCGTCAAAAGAAAGAAGAAGAAAAAAGACAAAACATAATCGTTGCAGCAATCGTGCCTCTCTTTCAGTCATAAGTCATCAGTACTGCGCCTGATCATATCATATCATCCCTTTAAACCCCAGCAACGTCATTCGTGTACGGAGGTGTTGACGTCTAATCCGTTTTCAGTAGACCCCCCCCCCCCTTCATTTAATTCTGCTTGCTTCTCTTTCCCCCTTCCCCCTGAAGCGCCCCCCATTATACGTATACTCGCCGAGCGGACTGGTAGCTGTGGCCAGAGCCCGAGTGGCTGCGGTGACGATGGCTGTGACGGCCGCTCTGCGAGTGAGAGCTGCGTCGCACGACGCGCTCCTCCACGACGACGCTGTCGCCATGGCTCCACGCGGCAAACGCAGTGACGGCAAAGAAGACGGTGTTCATAATGGCAAAGGCCCACGACGCCTTGAGCATGGCGCAGGGCTTGTTGACGGCCCACGAGAGGCCCGGGATGCCCACGTCGTGCACCTTGTTGTACCAAATCTCGCCCCGCGCCGGGTCCTGGCAGTCGGCAAACTGGATCCCGCGCAAGAAGTAGATGCCGGCGACGAGGGCGCCGAGGAAGCAGAGGTCGACAAAGGAGACGAAGAGCGCGTTGTGGGAGGAGCGGCTGTAGGCGAGGAGGGTGAAGAGGGCCCAGGCGAGGGCGAGGACGGTGACGATGAAGAGGACGAGGATGGCGTTTGGCGTGAGGACGTTTGCGTCGTTGAACTTGCCGACGAACCAGCTGAGCATGCCAACCGGCGGTGTCTATGGAGGAGGAATGAGTATCTTTTGGTGGAAAGAATTGCGATGCGATGCGCTCAGAGGGAGAGAGACAGTGAGAGAGGGAGAGAGAGGGAGGGAGCTTACCAGAGTGACAATTTGTGAGATGCGAGTGCACACAAAGATGATGGCAAACAACATCGTGGGCGGTTGGGGGTGTCGCAAATGCGACGAGTGACGATGACGATGACGATGTGACGGTGCCTATGCAACTGGGGTTGATCCGAGCTGGTCCAATTCGGAGCGCTGCAGCCAAAGCAATCAAAGTCTCGGGCAACACAAAGCTACCTTTGTATGTTCCAATCACAAGGAATGATGCGACACAAGAGAAGGAGAAGAAAAAAGGAACATTTCGCCAAAAAAAAAACGTGGCAATGCGCCTCCACGCCGTTTTTATTATTCCACCTAGTCTAGTACCTGAATCCTAACCCACATCAGTGCGTGCATATGCGCGTCGACTGAATATGAGGTGGTTGGGGAGAAACCGCTGCTTTTGAAAAAAAAAAACACCAAAGGATGGTTGTATCTTGGGGGGGCGGGGAAACTGAACAAAGAAAGAGAGTGAAAAAACGGCCCTTTTGCGCGGGATTTTCTCGTCACGGATGAGCTAGAAGAGAATATTGGCTGCTCGACAAATCAACACTTGGCAATATGAAGCTAAACCCAACTTTTGAGGAGGGGGGGGACGGCTAAACTCGAGCTCAAAGAAAAGATGGATGTTGCGCAATCAACGTTCAACGAAGCTGTAAGACATGGAACAATCATGCAGCAATACAGTAGCAGCAAAAGCAGGGGGAAGAAGCTCGTCGTTGGTGGGGGCGCCCAACCAACCGAAAAAAGTGGCTGGGCTGGAAAGGTGCTTCTGCCAGGGGTCTTTTTTTTTCTTTCTTTTGAAGAAGGGGAATAAGAAGAAGAAGAAAAACGTGGATCGAGTGGCTGGTAACCAGAGCAGCAAAAAACACCAGCCATTCGAATATCCGCGTAAACAGGCAAATACTAGTTCCCGCAAGCTAATGGCAGCCAAAGCTGCGGCAACGGCGTATTAGTTTTGGCGACGCCGCAAACTCTATGCGAGAGACGAGATGAAGAAGAAGCAACTGCAGGTTGACCCAGACAGAATCTGTCATTGATGGGATCTCCTCTGCAGGGACCCATTGCAAACCCAAGCAAGGCACCTTGAACAAGGCAATTCACCATGCAGAGTTGGGCACACCGCCTGCCACGTGTTTGGCTGTCAATGCTGGTTTCATCTCGTAAGCCCTCCAATGCTGGCAACGTGAAAATCACAAGGAAATGAATTCATTGGCCTAGAGTATACACAAGATGAGGTGTTATTCTGGCCAACACAGTGAAATGCCACCCTTTGTCCCGCTTGTTGGACGTGTCTCTCTTCTCTTTGTCAATCAACAACCGCCTTTGTTTTCGTCACTCTGCTGGTGGGCCAAGACAAAGACATCGTGTGGGGGGCCGGCACTCAAGCAGTCGCACAGGCTTTTTAATTCCCGGATGCAAGATTCTGCTCTCGTGGGTAGGGCAGCATACAGTCAGTACCTGCTTGTGATGCGAACCACAAGGACGCAGGGATGGACAATCACCAGATTCTATGCTGCATCTGACACTTTAGCATTGAAACAGTCACTGTTGAATCGACAACATGATTCAAAACTCATATATATTCATACTGTCGCTCTTTTTTGGCCGTTGCTGGCATAATCAATAGGCAGGTGGTGACATCAAATTCCGTAGCAAACCGTTGGACAAACAAGGAAAATCCGCATAAAGGTGTAGTAGGGTATCATCACTCCAGTTCCACGCATTCAGCATCATCGCATCGCATCGCATCGCGTCGCATCGCATCGCGTCGCATCGCATCGCATCATGGCCGCATTTCATCGACATCCTTTCCCTTCTTTTCCATCTCCACCCCACTCGTTGCCATCACAAAGACTCAAAACTTTTAGACATTGGAGGGGGTCGTCTTATCGGCCCGTGCGTGGCCCCTCAAGGTAGTCAAGCCCTCGAGAACCGTGAGCGCCAGGAATCCTGCCCACAAGAAGAAGCCAAACGCGACTCCGGCCTGCGACGTCTGGCAAAAGGTGTTGCCGTGGCACGCAGGGACTCCGATAAAGGCGGCCATGGCGATGGCACCGGCGAACCAGAAAATCGTCGTAATGACCAAGAGGACAAACGCTACAAGAGCATGGTAGAGGCGCGCAAGGTAAAGCGGCGTAATGGCCAGGTAGGCGAGGATCAACAAGCTCCAGATGGAGTTGAACAGCGTAAACGCATAGGTGGCGGGAGACGAATAGCCAAAGCCAGAGGTGACGTTGACAACTACAAGGAGAAGTGTTAGCTGAGAAATAACCAGGCCTGTCCAGTCCAACTCACGGTAGCCTGTGATGCCGAGCTCGATGATGACGAGGACGGCGAGGACGATGTGGATAATGGTAATCATTCCGAGCGCCATGTTGGGCAGTATTAGTTTAGGCAAACGGCCTTGTTCCGGGTATGAAAAGGGATAAACTCTTTTCTGAGAGGCCTTGGAATGCTCTGGAGCGCACGATTTTGCAGAGAGCCGCACAAATGTCTAAAGAGACCGATCAAACGCAGAGGGCGGGAGGAGAGAAGGGTTTTAATAACACCAGAGAAGCTGCGAGGACAAGGAGTGGCGTCGAATTGGATGTTGAAAAGCTGCGGAGCTAATTGTGAGGGTGTGTCGGCTAGAGGATGGCGTGTAATGGCGGTCCAGTCACTGCAGAGAGAGAGCCCTTGGTGAAGGGGCCAGTTTCGGGCTAGTTGGGCTTGAATGCGTCTTGTCTCGTCTTGGAGCGATTGTGTGGCTGTTTCGCCTTTGACTTGTTGCAAAGGAATAATCACCAGAGTCGAGTGTGTGTTGGAGTTGAGTGGGCGAAGAAGGATGAGAAGAGTTGGGCAGAGAATGGATCAACAGACACGACACGACACGACACGACACGACACGATACGGGCGAGGCACGAGAGGATTTAATACCGGTTGGATCTCCTGTTTGCGAGGCAAGGCAACCGACGACTTACACACAATCTGCCTAAGCAGCCGCTACCGTGCAGGTCAAGTCAATCACAGCAACAAGACTGCAAGACAAGACACTTGGAAGAGCTCGACTGCGTGATGTCATGCGATGTGGCTCGTCACTACGTCACCATGAAACCCGGCCAGCATTAACAAGAGACCCAGCAAGAACCAACGATGCCCACCGGTTAAGCGCCAGCTGCCCTGTTTCATCCGTGCCGCGCCCCAGGTATCTCCAAGGTACCAGGCTAATCGCGTCCCCATTGTCTTTTTTCAGCTCCACTGCCAGGCTAGCAGCAAAAACGGCAGATGATCAGACAGTACAGAACTTGCACTTTCGCACTGATGATGCAAGCAAGCTGGACCAGGGCCCTTCATTCACTGCCCTCAACCTCAACAAAGAAAAGAAAATCAGCCAGAATGGTGGTCAATTTACACGCCTCCCCTTGATTGGGCCACAGTGGCTGAGCTATGCCCTTTTTTTACAGCCCAAATGGCGTGGCCTGCCTACGTGCTGATGACGGCGCGTAGTGGCTGGTTTAGCCGCAATCCTACATGGATGGAATGCTACATACAGTACTGAGGATGATGACGGTGAGACTTGATATGGAGCCTCTGATTCCAAAACTTGAGCGAGAGCCATGAGACAAAGAAGAGAAGAAGAGGTAAGTTTTTACCTTGTCGGGAGCTAAAACTGCTGATGCTATTTTCAGAAGCCGACGACGCTCTTTGCGCTTCACATTCCTCCCGCTGAATCAAAGCCTTGCCCTCATGATTGGCCGTTCTGGCATCAGTTGTCAAACAATCCGTGTAGCCAAGTTAACATACAAGCCGACAGGGGTCAGGACACCAGCAAGGGCGCGTATTCGGACTTGCTGATGCGCCATAGGCCAGCAATAATCAACTGCCACACACAAGCTGCAGAAGGCAGATGCTCAGCTGCCATGACGGGGGGAGCAGAATGCCGGTATTACGGGAGTTGTCCTCGCTGTGCTATCCGCGACGAGTTAGAAGCTCGCCCTCGAATCCACTCACAGTCGAACCACCAAAAAAAGAACAAAGAGAGAGCGAGAGTATCGCTTGTTTCGATTTGGTTCGAGATTTTGGCCAAAAAAAGAAATCGTGAAACTCGATCCAGCCAGGGGTCGAACCTGGAACCTCTGCCACCGGAAAGCAACGCGCTGCCATTGCGCCACTAGACCAATTACATGGCTTCGCCCAAAGGCAAATCGCTTCTTGAGGGCGGCAGAAGATTGGCGAATTGCTTCGTTGGCTGAGATGGAATCTCCCCATCAATGTCTTTGTTGCGCGTGGAGCTCGTTGTGCGACAGACGCTGGTTTCTATCAGAAGGTGGCTAAACGATTGGCCAGAGAGCAGCCTCGGTATTTGTGACGAATGACATGGCACTGTTACAAAGAGCTCGATCCGCTCAATGCTCTGAAAGACCAAAGCCTGGCTGTGACTGTTCAGCTTCACTATCCTCTTCTGACAGCAACCGTCAGTGAAGAAGCACCTCACATGTCTCTTCCACAGAGTCTATGTGGTCATTTTATGGCGAAATCAAACACTCTTTGTGTTTGGACTGATCAGGGAGCCGACTCTGGATTTGTAAGCCATCCAACGGCTTTTAGCTTTTGCAGTGTGCTCATCATGCTCAGCTCATCTGCATCCCGGCTTCGTTACATGGTCATGTTGATTATGTGATTTTCATGGCCGATTCAAGAGAAGAAAGCCGTCAATTGGCGGCCGACCGCGGCCGCCATCCAACTTGGTCCACATCCGCAAAACTCCGCCGCCATGGCTCCGGGTCCTAAGTCCGATACAAGTTGCAGCTCCGTCAGTGGCCGTCTCAATGAAGCGTCCAATCCCAAACACATCAATACTTGCACATTTCCTTCTAGCAGGCTCATTCTCCGCCTTCTCATGGGCCAACGGTGCTCAACTCTCCTAGACGTGCAGTGATGAGTTCCGATCTGCCCTCCCCTGAAAGTGCTGACGGACCCACACGGGATCGGGCAGACAACGTCTGTCTCTCTTGTCGCCGTAAGAAGAAGAAGTGCGACAAGGCGCTACCGAAATGCCTCCATTGCCAGCGGTAAGCGACTAAAGCCCTTTTTCTGATCTTTGGACGAGGTGGTGGGCCTAGACTCATACCTCTAGGCTGCATATACAATGTGTATACGAAGATGCCGCCGATAGCGTGCCGGTCATAGAAGAGTTCCGCCAGCTGAGGAAGAGACTCAAGCTGTTTGAGGAGATGCTCATCCCTGGCGCTTCCAGAGTGTCCAGATTAACCCGCCCAACAGCAAGCCAATTCGAACCAATTGATTATGAAGCCGATTTCATCTCACGCCTAGACGCGCTTGCCTCCAAATTGAATGTTGGTGAAGAAGTCTATCAACTTCTCCAGTCACATCCAGGGGAGATGTACAGAGCATCAAGCCTCTACTTTGACAATGTCCACCAATGGATGCCCATCATGTCGCAAAAGCTGTTTTATAGCAGGATGACCAGCTTTAGCAAAACAAAACGCCCAGATTTTGCCATTCTCTTGCTCAGCATCCTCTTGTTGATCCACTGCCCCGCAACCGGCACGGCACCAGAACCATTGTACAAGGCCACACGTTCCATATTTTGGAGTGTAAACGCAACCATAGATGCATCCTTGGAGATGGTACAAGCAGGGGTGCTCTTGTCTTGCTATGAGTACGGGTTCGGCATGTATAAAGAATGCTACAAAACCATTGGCGTATGCGCACGAATGGGTCATTGGATGGACCTGCAAGATGAGATGCCGCCATCGGACCATGTTCGATACAGCGATGAATGGATCAGAGGCGCCGAGCGATGCAACCTCTGGTGGGCACTGGTTATACGCGACAGGTTCGAGCACCGGTTGTTTGCCCATGACTCCGATCGAGCACTAACTAATGTGCTTCCATGCAGGTCAACCATGTTGCGGGATGCCACCTGCTCCAAACCGTTTGCAACCAACCAGGCCTCCATGCCGCAGCATCTCCCCTTTGAAGCCTTTGATCTTGATCCTTTGTTTTCTCACCTTGGTGACGCCGTTTTGCCCAAGGACGAAGAGCCCGGCGTGTTTGGCTATCAGGCAAAAGCATGGTGTTTGTTTGACAGGACGGTGTCTTTCCGCCAGAGTCTGGCAACCGCTCAGGCACTAGAGCATCTGGAAGATGAAAAGTATCATTTGGATACCCAACTTCAGCAACTCATGATGATACTTGTTGAGCGGTCTGGTGGCACCGCGTGCGGATACTGTGAGCCATCCGCCATAACGCTCGTGTAAGTCGTCAACTCAACGTCGTCGTGGTAAATAACGGAAAGAGGAAAAGATGAATGCTCACCTGCCCTTGCTGCAGTTCACTTCTCCTTTTACACAGTCGACACCCATCCCTCACGGCGGACGCTCTGTGCCAAGGCGATGCTAAAGGCCTCCTGCCACCCTGTCGCGTGGCTTCATCATTGGTTGTCAAGACGATTGTCCGCATGGTTGTCGATGTGGCGGACACCATTAATAACCATTTCCGCAAGGTTCATATCATATCGTTTCCGCCGACGTATTGCCACGTCATTTATCGAGCTACCTTGGAGCTGATTTCTTTCCGCGACGACATGGACGAGGCAGAGTGGACGACGGCGCTTGAAACGCTCCGAGAGGCTACTTGGAACTATGGCAGGAGATGGCAAGCTGCAGGTGAGTCCTTTTTTGGTGAATGATGGTGTGGAAAGCAATGCATGACTAACTACTTGTGCCTCCTCGTTACAGCGAAACATCTCCAGGCCGTGGATAGTGTGCTTTCGGATGTCTTGTCCGATTCACCATCCACCTTTAACTACTTTCAACCAATTAAAAACGATCCTTGTCTGGTCGCACTCCTGTCTAAATAGCACTCATCTTGCTCTACTTATGGTATACAGTTGTAAAATTCAAAGGCACATCATATGGCTTGAATAGAAGGCGGTGGAGGTTAAAGAATGGAATTGTACCATTACTAGAATCGTGCAACAGCTAGACTTGACAACTCGAGAATGCCCGTCATATACTCGTACAGATATTTGATTATCGATTTGTCCTAGTCTCCGCCCTCTTCCAAGAACCGCGTCTCCACTGGCGGAGTTGCTAGTCAGCGAACTGGGATCGGGAAGTTGGAACAACAACCCCAGAGAAGAAGGGCGGCCGCTGTCGGCCGCGACGAATCTAGACAGGGGGGCGAACTACATTGCAACTTGATGAGGACACGGCAAGACGAATAGTGGCAAAACGACCATTTGAGCGTTGTGAGTTTTGATTATTGATTGAGACATTTGTAACAAAGTAGCACCGTTTAATAGCAAGGGGGTGATGGAGTATCACATATATATAAGTGTGTCTGTTCTTCTCGTCAAAACACAAAGACATTCATCACACTCATAGCTCAACAATACAGTCTATTCTTCCAAACTTGTCATCAATTTAATCTAATCATCTTTTATCAAAATGGTTACCGTCGCCATCGCGGGAGGAGGCTCAGCCATTGCCTCAAACATCATCAACGCCATCCTCGCCACCAAGAAGCACCAACTCGTCATCCTCTCTCGCTCTCCACAGCCCGGACTTGAAGCGCAAGGCGCCATTGTCAAAGTCGTCGACTACGCTTCCCACGAGCAGCTAACCAACGCTCTCCAAGGCGTCCACACCGTTTTCAGCTGCATCTGGACCTACGGTCCCGCCGTGGGCACCCTGCAACTCGCTCTGCTAGAGGCGGCCAAGGAAGCCGGGGTCAAGCGGTTCGCGCCCTCGGAATGGGCCCTTCCCGCATACGACCGAATCTCGTATTACAAGTCCAAAGAGTCCGTCTGGGAGGCTGTGAAGACGTCGGGGCTGGAGTACACGCGCTTCATCACGGGCCTGTGGATGAACGTCTGGGCCCCCGGCGCGCCGCGAGATGAAGAGGGTGGCCGGGCCGGCTACAAGGGCCCGGCCTTCTTGGTCGACATCAACAGCAGCAGCGTCACCATTCCCGGCGATGGCTCCGACGTCATCGTCGTGACGGACATGCGAGACATTGGCAAGTACGCCGCCGCGGCGCTGGATTTCGAAACGTGGGACGAGGACAGCGTGGTTGTGGGCGACAAGTTTACCGTCAGCGAACTCATTGACAAGATTGAAAGGGTTACGGCAAAGACGTTTGACAGGTTGTACATTTCGCTGGACGCCATTGATGCGGTGATTGCTGGGAACCCGGATCTGAACACGCTGATTATTCACGAGTATTTCAAGATTATTGCTCTGGGAGAATTCGATCTGACACCAAACATCAACCAGCGGGTTCCAGAGGTGAAGCCACTCAAGGTTGATGAGTTTTTGGCAACGCATTGGGCTGCGTAAAGGGGGTCGGTTTGATTCAACGGAAATTCATCATCGGGACTATGTATGAGACTTGCACTGTAGCATACAATTTGATGATGTAAATGAAGACAATTCTCTCAAGTTATAAACCGTGTTTAGTATAAACAAACCACCCTTTTTTTTGCAAATAAAGTACATAGTAACCACCCTTGATCAACACGATACCCAAACATGTATACAAACATATATCACAACCTATATTTACACAACCATGCAAGCCTTCCACAGAGTCGTCGACTTGTTGAAGAGAGAAGTCTTGTGGGGCTGATCAGTAGGCCCGCCAAATCCTCCAAAGACGTCCAGCTCAGCACTTACATCAACCTCGACACCCACCTCGGCAATGCCAGTGTTGGCACCGCACTGAGCAGTGCCGGCAGAGGTGGCCTGGCCAGCGAAGTTGGCCTTGAGGAGGGGAGCCTGGAGGGCAAGGCCTCCGACGAGACCCTCGCCGAGGAAGGTGGCCGCAAGCTGCAGGGTGAAGGTGGGCGCAATCTGCGCCGACAGGGACACCTCGCCGCTGAGGCCGAGGCCGGTGGCCTGGATGGAGGGCTGGAGGTTGGCGCCCTGGCCGAGGGTGAAGCCGGAGCCGTCGGGGAGGCTGGCGGAGGCGCCGACGGTGGCCGTGGCCGAGGCGCTGAAGCCGGAGATGCTGGCGTCGGCGACGATGGTGAGCTGGGGCCCAATGTCGACGACGTCGGCGATGGAGAAGCCGGCCAGGGGCACCGTGGCAATGGGGATGGTGGTGGACAGCGGCGAGCTGATGCTGCCGCCGGCGGAGACGCTGACCTGGACGGTGGCCCCGAGGTTGCCCGAGGTGGTGAGCGAGGCCTCGAAGCCGTTGGACAGCGACAGCGTGATGTCGGCGTTGAGGGTGCCTTGCGTCTTGCAGTTGGAGCAGGCAATGGCCAGGTTGACGCCGTTAATCGTGGTGCTGTAGATGGGCTGCGAGAAGTCGTGGCCAATGTCGATGCTCACGTCCTTGCCAATGTCCCTGGCCGTGTTTCCCGCCGCCGGCACGCCCGAGATGCGGATGCTGGCGTCCTCGGCAAAGTCCCTCCAGTGAGCCTTTGTCGCGGCCATGAGCGCCGTGTTGGCGGCCGTGTCGTACGTGATGGACTGCACCGAGAAGGGCTGGCGGCCCTTGTCGCCGGCGCACGCCTCGTCGTCGGCAACGTAGATGATTGTGTTGCTGTCGGCCTGGTTGACCCATTTCCACGCGGCCTGGGCGGACTGCAGAGAAGAGGCGCTGCCAAACTTGATGGTGATGTCTTCGGTGGAGCAGTCGACGGACTGGACGACGTCCTGGAAGTTGGGGGCGCTGAGGAGCCGGAAGTTTTTGGAGGCCTGGAGAGTCATGTTTGCCTGGATGCCTGATGAGGAGGGTTAGAGTACTGGCCATCACAAGATTGAATCCTTCTTATACGAACCTTGGTCATCGTGCGTCCAGATAAAGTTGTCCTGGCTTGCCAGAGCCAGGTTCGAGCCATCACCGCTGGCCGGGGCAGCAGGAGTCAACAGGATCTTGTTGGCCACGGCTGACGCCGCAACATCCTTCTTCATGAGCACCGGGCTCGCAGAAGCAAAGTTGGTCAAGGCCAACAAAAGGCCGGCCGAAGCAGCGCTCTTGACAAACATGATGAAGTGGTTTCTTTTAATAGGCAGGATATTATACTTGAAGAAAAACGAGAGACTCAACAACGGGGTTCTAGGCTTGCAAGAAACTCTTTTGATCGAATCGACAATCAAACCGCTGGCTGGAAAACACATTCAACAACAACACAGGTGAGGCCATCGTCATGCTAATATACTTGGCCATCCGTCCAATCGAGGAGACGCCGAACAAGGCAATCCTCGGCTGCCCTCAATGCCGTGAAAGTAAAGGGTCCTGCCAGGACTGGAGCCGCGGTCAGCAAAGACCCCAACTGAAACACCACCTGCCTTTACGGAACCATCCGAAACCCACGCGCAGACAAGGGGTGCCCCCCCCCCCAAACGTGCGTGATCCTCGCAATGGTCCTTGATTCTAGAAGAAACAGCCAAGCCTTTGCACTGTTACTCACTGACTCTTTTTTTCTGCTTCATGTTCCCTTGCTTTTTGTTTTACTCTTCTCGCTTTGTTTATCGTCGCGCACAGCCTCCCGCGGCATCCCCGTGGCACTGGCTCGTAAAAATAAAAAGACCTGTACTAGCGTTTCGCCATCTTGTTGTTTCCTCGCTGGCTAAGCTTAATCAGTTAGGTTGCAGATGGCAGCATCGTCTTTCTGAGAAGGTGTATTTGGGCCATGTGGGGGGTGGGATAACACTGGCACAAGTGCTAAAATCGGACAAGGCGGGTTGATCGTGAGGAATATCCACTACTCGGTCAAGACAACACACGCGATGAGTTCTTTTTGCTCGCCTTTGCTAGTAAACCTTTTTTTTTTTTTGTTGTTTTTTACTCGGCTGGGGGGAAGAATTAGGGCCATGGGGAGAACCTCGCAATGAGACCGGGGTGCCCGGGGTGAACAGGCTTGATTGCAACCCTTGTGGAGGCAAAGGATCGCCGCATTGAGGCTCATCAAACTAATCCAGCCGCGCTTTTTTCTTGGCTGAATCGCATGTGAAATCTAGGTTCGCGATCCCCCCCCTGTCTCGGCCAAACTGCACTGCACATGTTATTTGATCTCCCTTCTGCCTGCATGGCGCCATTTTGGATGCCGGATGCCGGATGCCGGCCCCACTTCTGACCCCCGGCTCCGAACGCATCCCGGCCATCGGTAATTTAAGAGGAAAATGGCCGTTGGGCGAGTCATCGCAGTCGATGCAGCGGTTTGGCTGATTCCGGGCTAGTATTGTGATTGGAAGAGGCGTTTGGGTGCTTATCAAGCGTTGTCTGCCGTGCAAATCATCCGATATGTCGGCCGTAGGGAGTGCAGAGCTACGGAGTAATATTGCAGCAAGGTTCCGAGAAATGCAGAATATCTCCGTCACAGGCAACTTGACATCATTATCCAGAATCCATCATATAGTTTCTCCATCCGGAGTGATTGCCGCAAGGTGGGAGAACAGTACGATATCCTATTCGTGGAAAGTCCTGCTCGTGTCCCATCTTCAACCGGCACCGAAACGATTCACCATCTCCACCAGCCAGGTGACGACATCGGACAGGATATGCCTTCAACACTACTACTACTACTACTACTACTACTACTACTACTAGCAAGGTTCACTACAGAAAGCAATAACAATACACATACCATGCATAGATTTGGCCAGATAAGGGCGCGCCGCCTCCGAAAGAGGTCTGCACGATACGAAGCCCCCCATGCAAATGCGGAGCCCTCTAGAAGCCATGCAATTGCCAATTGCGGAATGTCAAAACACAAAATGGCATGTGGGATTCGCCCGTGCTCTTCTAGAATGGGGTCGGAATGGCCTTTGGTCGTGTTGGGCTAAACCGGCCGATTATCCGTCTTTAGACTCGAGATTGCAACTTCCGAATAGCCCATCAGCGTATTGCCTTGGGCTGATTAGCAATATCGACACATTATTGTGCGCCTTTTTTCGAGATGGACTTGTTAAAATCGAGCACTTGGAGGATGCTACTATGTCCGAATGTTACGCCACAATCATTAGGCATCTAAGCAGTTTCTCTTGATTATCAAGGATCCCGGTATACCTCTCAAAATGCCACCTGACTTGTATCTCATTCGCCCATTTACGAGCAAAACGCCAAACTAGGCATGGGTTCGCCAACTCCGAGGGCAATGATACTTTTTTTTGGCTACCAATTCAATCTATCCCTGATTATATAATGCAATTCAAACTTTTTTGTGTCTCCCGTCTAGCTGCTCTCAGCCTTGAGATCCTCCTCCACCTGGGCCTTGACGACCTCGCGCACCTTTTCCCATGAATTGTCCACAAGCGTCACGCGCCTCTCCTTTGTAGAGAGGGCCTTGAACTCTTCGGGAAGCACCTGCTCTTCAAAGTTGAACCCAGGCTCCTCGCCCAACGCCGTCGTAACGACGCCGGAGAACTTGGCGGGGTGGGCAGTCGACAGCGAGATGTGGTGTGTCTGCGGCCCAGCGCGGGTAATGGATCTCTCTGATGCCGTGACTCCCACGGCCGAGTGAGGATCCAGGACGTATTTCGTCTTCCCGTAGCACGACTTGATCGTCTCCACAGTCTCCGCATCGCTTACGCGCTCGCTCTCAAAGGTTCGGCGGCCGTTTTCCAAGATCTCGTCATGGACCGGCCCGAAGCCCCCAGTCGTTTTCAGGGATTTATACCACGCAGAGACTTCCTGTCCGGCCTGCTTCCTGTTAAACTCTTCATCCATGCCAACCGTCGCGGCAAAATCTAGAGGCGAGTTAGTTGTGAATGAGGAAACTGGACACGGGACCAAAAAAATACCTCTTGCGAGGAACCACATTAGTCGTTCAAAGTTGCTAGAGACTAGGATATCCATGGCTGGGCTCATGGTTTCCTTGCAGTTTTCGACCTTGGAGCCGTTTTCATCTTGAACACCGCTCTTTTCATATCTGCCAGTCATCCAGAATCGGTGCAAGATGTCGTTCCTTTGGTGACTGTGGTTAGCGAATACTCTTCCACCTCCATAGATAACTTGACCACTAGGTGGCTGGTGCAATCAAGGGATTGCTTGCTACTTACTCGTTTGTTGCCACTGATTAATGAGTTAGCCATGGTTTCATATATTGCAACTGCAGTTGGAACAAAACTTACCAACAAGCTTAGCCACGGGAAGACCCATCTGCTTGGCAAAGTATCCCGCCAGAATGTTGCCAAAGTTTCCTGTGGGGGTCACAAATCTGACCTTGTCTCCAACCTGGAAAGAAGAAGACTGTCTGGCAAGTGAAAAGTACGAGTGGAAGTAGTAGACGATCTGAGCGAGGATTCTGGAAAAGTTGATGGAGTTGACAGCGCCGAGCTGCAAAGCTTCGTTGGAATCGGGGTCGCCGAACATGGCCTTGACGATGTCCTATATGCCGCCATCAGTAAGTAATTCACGGATTTTCTCAGTCTCACACCCACCTGGCAGTCGTCAAAAGTTCCCTCAATGGCAAGGTTGTGAACGTTTGCATCCAGACAAGTCGTCATCTGGGCCTCTTGGATGGGGCTGATGCGGCCCTTGGGGTGCAGGATGAAGACGGAGACATCCTTCTTGCCCTTGAGGCCATAAATGGCAGCAGATCCAGTCTATGAGATGTTAGGTCATCGTTTGCTGATACGTATGGGGTGAAAACGTACATCACCACTTGTTGCGCCCACAACCGTCAAATGATGCCTCTCTGCTGGCCAGTTAGCATCCGACTAGAGCTTTTTGACATGTAGAAAGCCCACCTTTTCCGACCTTGCCCTGGTTCTTTCGGACAAGGAAGTATTCAAACAGATTTCCCAGGAATTGCAAAGCACCTTATAAAGCGTCAGATTGGTAATGTCACCACAGTCGGACGTCCATGTAGAACCCACAATCTTTGAAGGAATAGCTCGGGCCGTGGAACAGCTCGAGAAGGTATAGGTTGTCTTGTAGGTGAGTCAGGGGAGCGACATCCTCTGCGCGAAAGGTCGAATAGCTTCGGTCGATGATGGCTTTCAGGTCGTCGGCGGGGATCTCGGATCTCGAAATGTAGAGGCTGAGGATCTCAAAGGCCAGCTCCGCGTAGGAGAGGTCTTTCCAGTTGCGCTGCCGCCAGTCTTAGCCATTGGTCCATGCAGATGCATTAAAACAGCAGAGGCCATCCATGCGACAAGATAAATCACAGTCCTGCATACGTACCCAGTTCTCGGCAGCGGGAATCTGATGCGGCAAGAAGAGACCTCCGTCAGCGGCGAGTCCCTTGAGGACAACGGTCTCGAAGGAGAGCTTCACAGAGTCAGCAGGCGGCCACGGGCATCGTGCGGCGGGGAAAATAAGAGACAAACATCGTAATCGCCGCCCCTGGTGGAGAGATAGATTTGCGACTCGCTGTGAGTCTTGTCCTGTGTGCCGTTGGCCATTTTGTCGCAGTTGCACGTTTGTTGTTTGTCTTGGTGATGCCCCTCCGATCTGTGGTGGGTGGGTTTTGAAGTCCGCCGCCGGAGGATCAATCGGCCGGCCGAAACCGGAAAGCCTCTGGACAGTCAGAGGCAAATGCGCTACACACGTGGGAATGGCCGCCTGTGCCAAGGACGAATAGGGATTGGTCTCTACATGCAGTCATTAAAATGGAAATGTAACCATGTACGCATTATATTGGTGAATGACTCTAAAAGTTACCTGTTTGCCCTCTCATTGATTGAATTTGCGCAAAATACGTATCCGTATATACTGAGTCTATATTAGTTACCACGCCAATCTTGTCAAGAATAAGCCAACAGCAAAACACCCTAAAAAAAAGTAAAAGTAAAATTCAAACAATTAGGTTTGCCAGCTGAAAAGATAAATCATGACAAGGGCTCCTGGTCATTAAAAGTAAGAACATGGTCGCTGGCTTGCACATATTCCGTCGTCGCCGCCACGAGTGCTCCCTGCATCTCTTCAAACACCCCCAGTCCATCTCCATCCCCATCAGGTGTCTCTTTGAGGCCAAATATCTTCCAAACATAGCTCAGCTCCGTTGCAATAGCAGTCGCCACGGTGAACCCACTGCCAATCCTAGATATCAGCTTGGTTATCCAATCTCGCTGCCACTGTGTTCTAGACCTAGCGCCAGCTATCCGCAGTGGAAACAAGAACAGCAGCGGCGAGAGGTTAGTTGTGTCGAGAGCCACGCTAGAGAGCCCAAGTATTGTGTTTGTATGCGTTTGGACAGCTTGTTCATCCAGTGTGGGCGGTATGAGACCAAGCTGGTGCCAGTGAGTGAGTTCATAGTCGAATATGCCCGACAAGTAGATACTGATGGCGGCAAAGAAGATTCTCGAAAGTAGCATGCTAGCATCTTCATCACTAGAAAGGGAGGTGGCTGATTTAGCTGCAGGTTGTGCATATGATGTGTACCAGCTGCTGAGAGCTTCTCTAAGAGTAGCGGCGTCGGAGCATATAGAGTGAGCTTCTGGCGTAGGTTCCTCATCAGGACATTCCTCTTGTATTTCGATAAATTTGGACGTTCTATGACAATGATGAGCAAACGAAGCAACATGACTACCAACGTTGAATGCTACAGAGACTACTCACCGAACTCGCAAATTGGAGACCATGACCATGATGTCGAGCAAGGAATCCAAGGGATGCCACTCGTCTCCATGCTCGCCAGTCCACATCCGCCTAGAAAGATCCATCCATTCAGGCTGTGTGAGAAATGTCGATTCATTCCCCAGGATAGTGCGCGAGACTTCGAAAATGCGTGCCTGGACGAAGAATTTTCGGCTAGGGCCAGCTCGACACTTTACCGGGCCGCTGGCTTCGAGGGCTTTTGCTGTGCCATGGGTCATGTGCTGCTGCCATCCATCACCAGTTTCGTCATTAATCAACTAGCCGTAATCAGTACCTGTGTGAATTTAACAAGCATGAAATTGAGACTCACTTCGAATAAGCCCAGGAATAGTGTTGTCCACAGCACTGTATTATGTAGGCTATCGTCACCTTTTCTTGGACTGTTGATGGAATCGCGCAGCCCTATGATGGACTTTAAGTAGTATTCCAGCGCAGTTGCCAAACATTCATTCCGCGGGGGGACGTCTGAAGCATTCAGCTTGACTGCTTGTATCGCACCGAGCGACAGCATGGCATCCATAAGATAGGAGTTGGAATGAAGGCCGGAGAGCAGCTTTACCTCGTCAACCAATGAACGCCCCTTTCCAGTAAAGTTATTCCGGCCAATAAAAACGTCAAAGTAGTACAGAAATGGCAGTTTGTTGTCTAGAATCCGTGACGGAGAAGAAACAGTCGGTGCTCCATTTGTTGAGGGTGGTGTCTGTTTCCGCCGCTCTCGACTGGGTGACTTGAAGGTTGCGGGAGTCTTTTGCTTTCCTCGATCAACCAGAATGATTTGTGAATTGCCCTTTTGAGTGGTTGCAAATACGCAAGCAATGCGCCGGCGCTCGCAATGGCTGCAAGGCACCTGGCCAGAACACTAACACACGCATGGATTATTAGCATGCATCCGTGAGCTTATGATGGACTCTTTTACATCTCACCTTGAGGTGGCTGGTTGAACATGCTTGGCAGCGGGACCGCTTCTTGCGGCCGTCAAAGGGCCCGACAAACATGCTGGCTGGATGGACGCACGAATATGAGCAGAGTAAGAATGGAGAACTGGCTATGGTCTCTATGTATGCGATGGTACAGGGATGTTTGGTTGTGTTAATGTATCGACAAAGGCGTGTGGTCTGGTGTCTTCAATTGCATGTGCTACCCTTGACCTGGGTGTGCTGAGCCTCTTACGGATAGGGGGGGGGGCCGTAATTTGGACTGCATAAAGTGTATACAGGTACAAATGTAATCTCAGCACATGACGATCATGAAGATGGCTTCTTTCTCCTAATGTTCGACCCCTTATCCGATCGGATGAGAACTCGGAAATCATTCAATTGCATCTTCCCTTGCTGAGGCGGGTCTACCGTCTGGTGGCTGGCTGCTTTTAGCCCTCGCCGGGGTGAGTCAGCGCTCTCGGTGAGGCCCGATGGAGTTGCCGAGTAAACTGAAAGGATATGATGTACGGAGTATAGGAATATTCATTCATCCCGTCCTCTGTCGTTTTTTAGATGGATTATATAAGTCAACTAACTGCCTCAGGCCAGCCAGGCTGAGTGTGCATGGGATGCCAGACATGAAGATGGACGGCAATGCGAATCTTTGCCTCGGGCAGTCGTAAGTGGCCCATTTCCGAGGCAAGACGGATTCCTCCATCTGAAGAGATGAAAATACATACACGAGAAGAGTATCGAGACGCCTAGTAATGCGCAATGAGCAGCAATCAATGCCTTTGTCTGAGGAATTGGGCCGTAGCAACAAGTACGGGTGCTGACGGCTCTTTTTGAACCAGCTCCTCTTTTGCCAAGCAAGAGGAGCAACCATTGACGTCTGGTCTTGTATTAACAGCCTGGAGGATCTACAGGTGTCGCCATGAGGGGTCGCACCCTTGCTCAGTTAGCATGCAACCTTGGGGCCCTTTGGTGCTCTGAGCCGTCCTTCCCCTAGCGCATTTGCTGTGCGGTAATGCTCCGGAGCTGATGGAGCGTGTATGCCGATAATTGCCATGGACAGCCAGCACTCTGGTGCCTTTGCATTTCAGGTAATATAGCTTCTAAAAGAAATTGAGCAAAGTAACTTGAAGTATTTCTACTAATGAATACACTATGCAATAGGGCCGTTGACCCATGATTCCTCGTCTGATGACATGGAACATGGTTACATAGATTAAGCACCTAAAGTGCACGCACGCACGCACGCACACATGAATCCCTTAGTACCAACCTGAGGCCGCAGAGGAGCTACCCCACCTTTTGGCTGCGGGAGCTGCATCACGTGGGCGCCTTGGATGCATCGCTTCGTAAACAAGAAAAGCGACACGGATCGCGTCTTTTGGCCTGCCAGCCTCCAAATCTCCGCACCTGTGGTATAGTCGTCATTGCATTCTCCCGCTCGGTTTGCTGCCTCTCTTGTCCTTGTCCTTGTCCTGCCTTGTCCTGCCTTGTCCTGTCCTGCCCTGTCATCTCTGCCCTGTCATCTCTGGCCTTGTCTTGCCTTGTCTTGCCTTGCCTTGCCTCGTCCAACCTGACCTGACCTGACCTGTCTTGAACTGTGCTGCTGCCATTGAGTCGTTCAAATCATTCATTCACAGCCGTCTGCCTGCCTGTTCTGCTTGCCTGTTCTGCTTGCCTGTTCTGCTGCCTGCCATGTCCTCTCTGATCGGGCAGACGTTTCTCTCCTTTGAGGAGGCCTACGATGCCATCCAGCGGGCGGAATACTCGCACGGCTTCATCA
This sequence comes from Trichoderma pleuroti, assembly GCA_001721665.1. Classification (NCBI taxonomy): domain Eukaryota; kingdom Fungi; phylum Ascomycota; class Sordariomycetes; order Hypocreales; family Hypocreaceae; genus Trichoderma; species Trichoderma pleuroti. The sequence goes on from MDJU01000012.1 coordinate 47,146, forward strand.
CCATTAAGGAGCGGGTCAACCGCCGCAACGGCGTCGTCGTGCGTGGCGAGGTGCGGTGTCGGCACAGCGGCATCTATCGCCAGTACCATCTGAGCCGCAACAAGTACATCACCTCGACCCGAAAGACCGACTGCCCCTTCTTCTTCATCGTCGCCCGGCGCACCCGAATGGCCGACTACATCATCTCTGCGCGGTCGAGCCAGCACAACCATGAGCCCGCCAGCATGGAGGACCTGCAGAACAAGGTGCCCCGTCCCTTTGGCATCCAGGACCTCTTCCAGATGGTGGAATCTCGCCTGGCCGCCGAGGGAGCGTCGACGAGCACCATTGCTCGTGACATTTGCAACGAGCGCCCCTCGGTCAACATCTCCGAGGCTGACATCTTCTTCATCCAACGTAAACTGCGCGAGGGCCAATTCTACGCCTCCACTGAAGCCTTTATCAATAATAATAAGCCGCCCCCCAAGAAGAACTGAGGTGGAACGGGCACGCACTGTTCTCTTATGTTTCTTGATGGATCAACCGCTAGTGGGGGGGGGGCCTGCTTTGGCCTGCTCAACGCAGACCAGGCCATGTCACTGATGTAGCGTGTGTGCGCATAATGCCCCCTTCTTACATACGAGATGGGATTCTCCATCCTGCTAGTGCGGATCTACCAATCGACCTCATCATCATGCTTTACCCAAAACGGCAATCATATCGCGACGCCATGAGAATCGAGTCGAGTCGCCGCAGCAGATTCATCCCTCAGCATCGCTTGGCACTCTTTGGAGCTGCCATCATGCCCTTTCCGATCTACTTGTATAGGAAAAGGACGTCTACGTACTCATCTCGCGTCGTACAGTCGCACCCCCATCGGGCTCAAACAGTTTCGTCGTCATTGGCTTCGTGCCATCATATACTATTTGGGGTTGGCTCTTGGGGGGACTTGCACGGCTGTGGTCATTGAACGAGGCTGTGAGGTGCCTCTACAAGATATTCAGAGGGGCTTCAGATGGGTTTATAAATAACCAACAGCAGCCCTCTAAGAATCCAGAATCACTCTCAATTCAGTTCACTTCACTCTACAATTTCCTTTTCCATCTTTGTGTACTCCCACTTCGACTTTACTCCATCACCTTCACCACTTGATACCGACACCATGCGCTTCATCGCACCAATTTGCCTGCTTCTATCCGTCTCCAGGGCCGTCCTCGTCCCTGGCCCGACTGGTCCCTATGCCGTCGCCATGAAGGAGCTGCCCCTGACGGACACAAGCCGGCATGATCCCCTAGATCCGACGGGCAAGTCCAAGAGCCGCCGTCTCTTGGTCTCGCTCTACCTCCCAGTCGACAAATCCAGACGATCGTGTCCTGCCGTGACTGTTCCGTACATGACTCCTCCAGTCGCCGCCAGCTACGGACAACAGGCCACTCAGGTGGGCCTACCGGATACTCTCTATCGGCCGTTTCAGATGGAGTTTTGCGACCTCGAGAAGCTTTCGCCCTGCGGCCATGCGTCCAACAAGAACAAAAAATACCCCCTCATACTCTTTGAGCCTGGGCTTGAGGAGTCGCGACTCATTTACAGTGCCATGGCTCGGTCCCTAGCCAGCCATGGCTACGTCGTGGTCAGCGTCGACCACCCCTTTGAAGCACCCGCCATCCAGTACCCAGACGGGACCATTATTGAGGGCATCGACTTTGACCCTTCTGATCCTGCGGTTCTCCCAAAGCTTCTCAAGGTAATTTTTGTTCTCTAGGACTAGAAATGATCATGTACTGACAATCACAGGTGCGCACCGACGACATTACCTTCATCATCAACCAGCTCGAGAATCAAAAAGTCATGAAGCCCGTGCTCGCAGACTTCCCCGGCGCCATTGATTACAAGCAGCTCGCCATCTGGGGCCACTCCTTTGGCGGTGCCACCTCTGCATCCGTCATCAACGCCGACAAGCGAGTCGTGGGCGGTCTCGACCTCGACGGCATGGTGATGGACCCTGTTCTGAGCAGCCACGTCGCCAAGCCCTTCATCTTGGTCGGACACGAGGGCCACGATGACGAGGATCCGTCGTGGAACCAGTTCTGGCCGCGTCTCAGGGGCAAGCGCATGGAGCTTTCCATTGCCCACACTCAGCACGGGGCGTTCAAGGATGACTTGATGCTGGTTAGTGCTTTGGATCTTCCGGCCGCGGCCAAGGAGGCTATCGCGCAGGTTCTGGGAAGCATTGACCCGCACCAGCTCGACAGGGATTTGAATGGCATCTTGATGGCGTACTTTGATTTTCTCTTCCATGGCAGGAAGCAGTCCTTGGAGGCTATTCCTCATCACTTTGCCAATGTTACCATTCTGCGGGGCAACATTTAGGGGGGCACATGGATGGGATGGGAGGTGGCGCATTAAGACGGATTTCATCTTGACATTTCTTTTGTATTCATTCTCATTCTCACCATGTATTAATCATTCCACTGATAGACTTTTTTTTCATCTTAATATTTATTTTTACACTAAGCTTGACTCGGCCATGGGGTGATTCGCTCGCATATACCAACTCTCCTCTCAAGTCGTATACATCTCTCCACCCTCCGTCATTGTCCATTCATCACAGCATTCATTACATGTACAGACAAAAACAAAAGAATTACACCCCCTTTACAGTCCGAGACCGAAACAGTTGGCGTAGTAAGTCACGGTAGCACTCCAGTCGGAGAACATGCCAAAAACACCAACCTGTCGAGCCAGCACGTCGACAAGAGTGTAAATGTCGCCGTCCCTCGTAACCACATCCTGGATGGAATTGTAGTAGTAGTCGCCGTGGGCGTGCACGCCGGCAATGGGGCCAGAGCGCTCCAGGCTCCAGGTGATCATCTTGAGGCCCAGCTTGTTGGCCCTCTTGGCGTACTCGCTGGGGACAATCTTGCCGTTCTTGCTGGTGACGAGGTAGGGCAGGGGCGGGGCGACAATCTTGACGCCGTCGGCGTGGTACTGGGTGAGGTTCTTGACGGCGGCGTCCATGCCGTAAAAGTCGGCAATCTCGTCGAGGTACATGGCCTGCTTGGCAAACTTGGGCTCGTGCTTGAGCCAGTAGAGCAGGTCGTCGTAGAGGAAGCTCTGGGGCCAGACGCGGGCGGCGGGGATGCCGGCGTCCTTGAAGGTGTCGATGAGCTGCTGGGCGTACTGCTGCTGGGTGTAGTGGCCCTTGAAGGGCATGGGCACCTCGGGCGTCTTGAGCTCCGGGGTGAACTGCAGGCCCAGGGCCCTCGTCATGGCGATGTGCTCCTTGAGCGACAGCGTGGTGCCGCAGGTGTTGTACAGGTCGGTGCGCCAGCTGGGGGTGCCGCCCAGGTAGTCGGCCGGCGTGGTCGCGCTGGCGTTGAAGGCGTCCATCTTGGAGCACAGCGACTTGAACTCGGCCAGGGTGATGTCGCTGGTGCAGCACTTGGCGGCCGCGGGCTTGCCGTTGGCTGCGGGCTGGAAGGGCGTCGTGCACTTCTTGTTGAGCTCGGGCACGTTGACGATGTTGGTCGTCGTGTGCAGGTCGCACTGGCTGTGGCGGCACACCAGCTCCAGGTCCTTGGTGAAGGCCACGTCGCACTCGAGCACGCCGGCGCCCATGCGAGCGCCCGCCAGGTTAGACTCGCGCGAGTGCTCGGGGAACTGCAGCGGGCCGCCGCCGCGGTGGGCAATGGAGAAGGTCGACGGCTTCATCTTGAGCTCCTTGCACGAGTCCAGCATGCTCTTGAGGGGGCCGTCCTCCATGCTGTCGACCAGGTAGTACGGCCGCGGGCCCAGCTCAATCTGCTTGATGGGCTTGAGGCCCTGCGCGGGATTGGGACACGGCTTGGCCGCGACGTGGCCGACGGCAGCGAGGCCGACGGCGGCGACGAGGGAGGGCGTCAGGTGCATCTTGAGTATTCAAGCAGATGGGAAATAAGAGGGAGAGAGAGGTGTGAGACACGAGCTGGTTGCTGCTGCTGCTGCTGCCGGACAGAAACCACCGGAAACTCTCTTCCCCCCAGGACAACAGACGGCGGACTGTGGCATCGTTTTTATATCCCACCCCGATCAGAGAGAGCCAAGACATTCCTCCATTCCCCGAAAAGGCCGGCGGTCCGTCTGTCTGCTGCATCCACCGGCGGATACGGTGACATGCAGCTCATTGATGATGCCCTTGGAGCCAAGGCCCCCCCCCAAGGAGGATCCAATTTGGCAGGCTGAGGAGTTTTTCCTGTGTCCGTCATCCACGGATCAACCACATGCCTGCCATGGGGGGACGAGAGTCTCGGGCCTCGGTCCGGGCCAGGCGGCGAACCACGCCCAGAGCCCGGTATGGAGCCCGAGGAACCGGTGTGCCTGAGGCTTACGGCGTGTGGTTGCGTTTGGTTGTTTCTTCCTGGATGGGATGTTGCAGATAGATTTGCATTCTATTTCTGGTGTAGGGTTGAGTCTGTGCACTTGCTCTTCCCATTGAGATGGTCTGCTCTGTGCTCGCTTAATCGAGGCTGTTTCTATTGCCATTGATTTTTGCTGCTTCTCTTCTGCCCTCCATATTGCTCTGAAATCACTGTCGCGCGACACGGTCTCGACATGCTTGTCCCATTGCCTCAACTGGCTGCTAGCCCGAGAAACCCGCAGCAGACAAGGGGGCTCCCATGGTTGCATCGCGTCCCATGTTGTTTTGATCATGTCAACCCACTGGACAAGGCGGAGATGGTGATGGGTCTCCAATGGGTCCCTCCAGAAGCCCATCCGCCAGGAACTCGACATGACAGGCAAAAGGGCCAGAACCTCCGCGATTCTTCCTCTCCACATGCCGCCGTCCTTGATTGCGGGCGTGTCCAGGCCCGCGCCTGTGATTCGCCCAGCCCGTCTCCGGCTCTGCAGTTGTGCAGTTCTGCCAGGGGCTCGCCTTGGCTGACTTGTACCGAAACAATACCGAAGCCTTTTTTGTGTTTAAGCTATGGTTATTCTTAACGGCAAGGTTAAATGCTAGCCCGGGTGGCTTTTTGCCCTAGCCTCGCCCGTGCCAACTCGTCTCCGTCAGCACCATCTCGTCCATCCTGGTTCATCTTCAACACATCATGGACATGTCGGGACCACGTGCGGATCTTATGGCCGTGATGCAGGATGTAACCGGAGCGTTACATTTTCTAGCTCATGGCTCAATGCTCTCGGATGCACGCACGTGGCGAAGAATTCTAGAGAGAATCAGGAACAGAAACGCCAAGCTGTGCCGTATCGACTTGGTCCGGTCTGAATGACATCAAGACAGCTTCCCAGCGCTCGTATCGGCTCTATAGCTCGTCTCTTCTACCACCATCTCCGCATAAGGCCCGGACGCTGTCGACAGTCGCCCTCAGATGATGAAACTGCGGAGCATCCTCGCCCAATCCCCACGCAAACACTCCGCCAAGCTGCAGCTCGCCGACAAGCCGAGGCACCTTGGTCTTGATCGTCTCTGGCCCATCGTATGACCACCACCTCTTCTCTTCAGCATCCCAATACCCGTAGCTTCCATCCTCATCATAGTCGCCCAGTGCTTGGGCTTTGGCAAAAGAGCTTGCCAGTTCTGACGGAACCTCGTCATGCCAGCTAAACGCACCCGTCCTACCCATATCGGCTCCATTGGTCGGATCTTCCAATAACTGAGTGCGACACCCCAACGGGTGCTGATTGTCGCAGTTTTCCGTCATGAACCACTTGACATAGTAGCCAAGTCCAAAGTTCAACTTGTTCGGAGGCGCACCGCGGTCTATATAGCGCTTCATTGCCTCCCACGACTCAGTCACGCCGCTGTGATGCTTGACAGCACCATCACGTCGATTCATCATGTCGTAAGTCATTACACTAATGAAATCAACGTGTTTCGAAATGGATGGAATAGTCGAATTTGTAAAGGCCATCAGATCCCGTTCTAGAGCCGGCACTGCAATTGACAGCAGTTTCTCTGTCCCTAGAGCGGAGCGAAGTTCTCCGAGAAGGAGAAGGAATGCTTCAATCTCCCACCGGCGTCGTGAATTTGGAATAAGCTTGTAGTCGTCACGGTTTCCACTATACGCCGTTAGTCAAGTCCATTCATCGACACCCTCACCTCTACTTACCCTGGATATTCCCAGTCGATATCGACGCCGTCGGCGCCTGTAAGGTCAACCATGGCTTTGACTTGAGTAGCCCACCGCTTCCTTGACGAATCGTCATGCGCAGCTTCTTCGAATCCTTGAGAGTCTCCCCAGCCTCCAATTGCCACCATGATTTTGGTATCCGGCTTGAACTGCTGTCGAACTGTATCCACCGTTGTAAACAAGGGGAATTCTGCCGGTGTCTTGTCCACGTTAAAGACCTCTGAGCGCATGAATGCCAAAATCACATGGGTAATGGAATCCACAAGATAGTTATCCGACGGGACGACAACATGTTGCCTGGATAAGCGTCAGCCACTCATCAAGCAAAGTAATCATCAGGCCAGAGAAAAAGAGCTCACCCTGTGAGATACATGATGGTTCGAATAGATTCGTGAGCTCCCAGTGCAAGGGAGCCGGTGACCATGACCAGCCACAAGGCCGCATACACCATGGGCTTGTGCATAGCTGGAGCTGTAAATGCCGTCAACTCGGCAAGGTGATTGCTGCGAGGTCAAGATGAAAGCTGCGTCAAAGGCCAAATTCCTTGTCAATTTCGAGCGGTGAGATCAATCAGTCCCATGACTGAGCAGCTCCAATTGAACTGTATCTTCTTTTCTTTTCTTGACGAGTGACGGGCTCTATTATGTGGTGACGCTACTCCATACATTAGTATGGAGCGGCAGTTGACAACCGCACAGTACTGCGCACAGTGCACCAACTCCAATCGATACGGCTATCTAATCTAAAGCTTCTTTTTTTTTCCTCTTCGGCTCTTGAAATCATTGCATCAGCTGAGCCTCCAAGTGCAGCTCTGACTCTACCACTCTACTTGTTGGACTCCAATCTTGCTGCACAATGACAGCTCCCTCAATATAATTCCTACAGCTATTTTATCAATCTTGTTCTAGGCAGATATTCACAGCTCCCTTGGTCGCCGAAGCTAAGCGGCCGCCTTCAGTCGAGCCATGTTCGAAAACACCTGCACACTCCCGCTCCACGCGGACATTTTCACCACGGCGCTGCACCCGACAGAGCCTCTCTTGACGGTTGGCCTGTCCAACGGCCTGGTCGAAACGTTTCGACTGCCATCGAGCAATTCCTCAGACGACGATCTCGATGGAGACTCGAGCGTGCTCAGCGACGGTCGATCGACGATCAACTCGGTCTGGAGGACCAAGAGGCACAAGGGAAGCTGTCGCTGTCTGGCCAACTCCCACGATGGACAATGTAGGTGCCCAATTGGCCTCTACATAGCTTCCGAATACTGACGGGCCAATCTCTCAGACCAGTACTCTGCCGGCACGGACGCACTGGTCAAGCACTACGATGCTGCCACGGGCAAAGTGATTTCAAAGTTTGCCATCCCGACCAACACCTCGCGGCCCGACGGCCCAGCATTGCTACACGTGCTTAACCCGATGAACCTCCTTCTTGCTACGGATACTGGCGCTCTGCACATTATCGATTTGCGCGACGGCGCTCTGGGTAAAAAGCCTGCGCAAACGCACTATCCCCATTCCGACTATGTGTCGTCCATCACGCCTCTCCCGCCGTCGGAAGAAAGCACCAGCGGCTTTCCCAAGCAGTGGGTCAGCACGGGCGGAACAACGCTAGCTGTTACAGACGTCCGGCGAGGAGTGCTTGTACGAAGTGAGGATCAAGAGGACGAACTTCTGAGCTCTTGCTTTGTGCCTGGCTTGGGGCCCAAGAAGAACAGAAACAATGGCGTCATGGTTGTTGGATCTGGATCCGGCGTGTTGACCATGTGGGACAAGGGAGCCTGGGATGACCAGCAAGAACGCATCATTGTGGATCCGGCAAAGTCTGGAGGAGAGAGCATAGACGCCGTCGTCATGGTGCCCAAGGAGCTGGGAGTGGGCAAGAAGGTGGTTTGTGGTGTTGGCGATGGCAGTCTGAGAATCGTCGACCTGGTGCGAAGAGAGGTGGACACGACCCTCAATCTGAGGCACGACGACATGGAGGGCGTCGTCTCTCTGGGATTCGACTCGGAGAACCGTCTCATTAGCGCTGGCGGCCGAACAGTCAAGATTTGGGAGGAGCTATCAGCACTCCAGGGCGGCAACAGCAATAGTGAGGAAGACGATGATGAGGACGATGACGACGACGACGACGATGATGATGATTCGGATGACGATGAAGAAAAGCCAAACGGCAAACGCGCTGCTGAGAGCGACAGCGACGATGACAGCGATGATGGAGTAGAGGAGATGAAGCAACGGGCCAAGAGACGAAAGGAGATGCAGCAGCAAAAGCTGGGCCCCATGGGCGCTCATGGCATCTTGGGCTTTGATGGTCTGGATTAAGACAAAAGTGTACTATTACTGCCCTAGGGATGGGCAAGCATTTCGGGAGAAAAAGGTCCGTGTTGCCTTGATTTGTGATACCTTGGAGGCTCGAAGAATCGAGCAGAGCTCACATGATTTAGATAGTGATAGCATTGCATAACTAGGTGTGCTCGACGAATGGGTTATTTTTGAAACCGAATCCATTCCTCGATTCGTTTCTTTTCCATCCCAAATCTGATTTGACTACCTAAATTGAGTTAATATCCCCAAACCTCCAGGCCGGTTTCCCAAATCGTACCTATTTGTTAATTTTCTTCATCGTCTCAACTTCCACTCGATCTGATGGGAGGTTTGTGTCTGTCGGGGAGCTTCCCACTCTGCCGTCTAATGATTTTATGGATGTGACAGATGTTGCGGTGCGACTATACAGTCTTCGAGGCGCTCGTTTTACAGAATCATGGCCAAAGATGATGGGTTCAAGCATCTGATGGTCGAGACAAGTGCCGTTGCTGAGCTAACGGCGGGCTGAAATGAGAACAATGCGAACGCCAGGTCTTGTTCAGACACCAGGCAAGTTGATACAGCTCCACTGAGCCGTACTGCTCTGTGCGGATCGCAATACAGATGCATTTGCGCCTGTCGCAACATCCGGACCGCCAAGAACAACATCGGCTTCGGCCTCAGTCTCAGTGTCATCACCAACTCCCGACGGCGCGGAAAATCGTCTTATGCGGCTCTCCGTCAGCCTCTGATCATAGAGTATGACCGTCGGCAGACTCCTATCGCCATCACCTCCCTCTTCGCATGTCCTCGAACCGCCGCCGTCTTCCCCCAGACGACCCCACGGTGGGAGATCTCCCGCCGCCCCGCTATGCGTCGTCGGGACGCAGATGTGCGGAATGCTCATCTTGAAGCTGATTCGTCTCGCCAGCGCGACGGCCCGGGGCCCTCCCACGCTGATGACGGAGTCACGGCCGGCCAGAACCGCCGGGCCGTGATGCGTATCCAACGATATGAAGCAGGCGTCCAGGTTCGGCAGCAGCGCGCGGATGCGGTTGGCGAGGGAGAGCCGGGACGGGCTGTAGATGACGAGAGGAGACGAAAGGCACAGCTTGTTGAGCTCTGTCGGGAGGCTGGCGAGGGCGTCGTGGCCAAGCACGACTCGGGGCGCCACGGACTCGAGCTTGGAGACGAGACAAGGGCGGTGCGAGCGAGAGGAAGGCGAACGAGATGCTTTGCGAATGCTACCCGACTTGGAAAGGAGAGTAGATGGCATGGCTTTTTTTTTGGGGGGGGGGGTTCTTTGGTTGCGCGTTTTCAAGAACTAGCACCAACAATCTTTTGGACAAGGAAATTGCGCTCTATGGGACGATCCTTTTATTCGTTTTTGGCAATTTTTTCCCCTACTTCCGCCACTCCATCATAAAGTGGCGAGACGATGGGAATTCTTGAAATCCCCATAACTTTTCCCATGTTTGCAGTGTGTGGCGCACTGGCTTAGACTGACCCTTGGGGAAAAAAAGTACGGCAACGGCCAAAGGAAGGGAGAGAAACACGGGCCGGTAGCCGAAAGGGGGCCATGATCGACTTGAATGGCATTCCGGAGTTTGTGTTCCGGCTTTTGGAACAGGAAAGCGAGACGCCAATGAGATTGGGGATGCTTTGGGGGGGCGAGATGGGCGGGAGTGGCGATTTTTCGGGTTGGGGGGGATGGGCTTTTTTTTGCTCTTTTATGGGGGTTTGATGGTTCGAGTTGTTTGCTTATTGGTGAGGGGGATATAATTGGAGCAGAGCTGGAGTTTATGTGTGTGTGATTGAAGGGATTAGAGTGGTGGATGTCATTCAACAACTTGTTTACTGTGGGATGATTCATAGGTAGCCATAAGTGCTTCTTCTGCGTTCGGTCATTAGGGGGCCGTTTAATGTCATGTCCTAGACATTACCCAGAAGAGGCGTATAAATCAGATTCTACTTGGCATGGTAGGGCAAACGTCAAAGTCAATCAGGAAACGGGATGAAAAGGAGCTGGCTTTATAAAGCACCGTCTAGCTTCATTGCCTTTACCCTCACATATTGTACTGGCAAAGCAGCCTAGCGGTCGTCAAGTCAGTATTGATACGAAGAACACAAACATGCGCGTAAATCTCATTGTTGATATTCTTGGTCAGATATGCTTGTTCCAAGTATCCAAGTTGCAAACCGAGGCTTCTGCTCACATGTCTCATCTGTGCTACCGAAGCCAGGTTGGGATCTGTCAGTAACCCGAGGCATCATTGGCGTCGTATATCAAAGATGCAGTAATGTAGTAAACAATAGCCATGACACGTTACCTGGCGTATTTGGAAACTTGTTAGAATTCTTATATTTGATATTGTCTGGTAATTCATCAGTCGGGACAGCCGCAGGAAAGTAGATATTCATGGTTGCCCATCTGAACCCTCGTCAGCTCTAGGGTAAGCTGAATTATGGTGTATGCTCTCCAAGGGAAGGCGCGACTCCATCCTTTTGCCGTCTTACAAGATGCTCACCACACATCTCATCACGTTTGCAAATCTTGACTTTACATCACCTTTCTTCTCCGTTTCTTCTCCTCATCCAAGCTGAAAGCCTTATCAGTCCTGTTAGACGGATGAATCCGAACGCAGACATGCCGCAACCACGTTAGACATCATTGCCCATCGCCACCAGCATCGCGTCTTTTCGTCAGCCGCATGGCGTGTCGACAACGCCAACGACAGCAACAAAGACCCGGAGAGCGCCTTTTCGTTTGAGCGCCTGCATCGGAGCTCACCGAGTGCTTGCCAGCTGCCAGCGCACGGAGAACCCCTATCTACTCCATAGAACCATCTCAAACATCGACAGACGGGATGATCCCCCTAGCCATGCGCGCTAAGTCTGGAGAAGCCCTGCAGCAGCTGGCCCGAGATAGATAACGATCATGAACAACTGATCTCTTATCGCGGACAGTCACTATCAGCAGCGATGGAGCTGAACCCCCATGTCTCCCGCAATCAGGCCCCCGCAGAGATGCCGGAACAAGGCAAGGCTCTTCGTTCTGGATATGGCTTCCCCCACAAGAGCAGCGTCCGCTGGCTGCCTTGTCCGGGGAATTCACTGCTAGGGCCGTCGGTCGTCCGGAATGCGATGCTGCAATGCCGGTGTCGAAAAAGGGTGGTATGATGACTGATGGAAATGATGCTACAGGCAAACACCGTTGCAGCCATCTGACGTGCTTCCCTGATCGACGAGATGAGACACAGGCAGGAGAAGCGAGGCTCCGATATAGCCGCCATCATCTATGCAGATACTCCGCATGATACGCTGATCCAAGCGTCATGCCCCTTGGTTGGATGTGTATATCTATGACAAGCCCCAATCAACAATGGGCTGGGCATGATGTGAATCACGCTGGCGACATCAGCTCCTCGATTCATGCCGGCCAATATTTCGCTAGCTTCAACGCAATTCCGCAAATGAATCTTTGTTTGTCCAAACACACTGGCTATTGACATCGGCATTATTCCACGCAGCCATATCCATTCAACCACTCACAATTCGGAAAAGATAAGCAAAAAGCCGGGGGTCCATCAACCTGGTCCATCCACACCATCGGCCAGCCGCTGGCAAAAAAAATAGTTATTGATTGCATTACTACGCCCTTTGCTTATCGTATCTGAAAAAGTGGAAAGATTTTCAAGGGAGCAAAAAAAAATATATCACCAGTTGCCCTTGTGGTGCGATTGATAAGGAGGTGTATTCAACAATCGCATCCGCTGTCTGTGTTACGGTCCTATTACCCTTCCTCCATCTTGTCTTTTTTTGCAATACGGGTTATTCAGCTGGAAGTAATTGGGAACCCGTCAGCTCCATCCATCTCGAATTTCCCGTTCGTGACAGCATAAACTCCTGATCTAGCATCAACGTAGGCTTCAGCAGGTTTGCCACCAACAACCGCCAGGTTCCAACCCTTTTACCTGATCGCTGCCTTCAAAAAACATTCTGCCTACATCCATCTCATCATCATGGATGAAGGCACCGGGCCTACGACCATCACCCCCGAAACCGCCCCCCGGTGGTCCCTTGACCGTCGCCTTCGGTCTCTCCGTCGAGCCTTTACAACTCGCGATGGTCTTCTCGGTAACTACAACTATGGCGTCCTGTTCCGGCCCAATATCCCATTCATGTCCAAGGGGTCAGGGTCTGGAAAGAGCCCGTTCTTTGGCCTCAATGATCGCATGCCCGTGTTCCTGGGTCTGCTACTAGGGCTACAGCATGCGCTGGCCATGTTGGCTGGCATCATCACGCCGCCGTTGATTCTGTCGGGTCCGGGCGGAGCCAACTTGTCGACTGAACAGCAGCAGTATCTGGTTTCGACGGCGCTGATTGTATCCGGAATCTTGTCAAGCATTCAAATCACGAGGTTCCACATCTACAAGACTCCGTAAGTGGCAAAAGATCATGCATACCGCCCCATGGCGTACTGAACCAATGTTATATAGCTACTATCTCGGAACTGGACTCATATCCGTCGTGGGCATCAGCTTCAGCATCATCCCCGTTGCCCAAGGAGCGCTTACTCAAATGTATGCCAATGGATTTTGTCCCTCAGACGCCGCTGGCAATCCTCTGAGCTGCCCTCGTGGATACGGTGCTCTGCTGGGAACCTGTGCCGTCTGCGCCTTGCTCGAGATGCTACTGTCCTTCATCCCGCCTCGTATCCTGCTCCGAATGTTTCCCCCCATCGTTACGGGCCCGACGGTCATGCTCATTGGCATCAACCTCATAAAAAGCGGCTTCCAGGACTGGATGGGAGGAAGTGGCTGTACAACCGCAGCTCTGTGTCCTGGCCCCGGCGCACCACATGCTCTGCCTTGGGGTTCCGCCGAGTTCCTTGGCCTGGGTTTCAGCGTCTTCGTCACAATCATCCTGTGCGAGCGCTTCGGATCTCCCATTATGAAGTCGACGTCTGTCATCATCGGCCTCCTGGTGGGGTGCATCATTGCCGCTGCCTGCGGCTATTTCGACCGATCCGGCATCGACTCTGCCCCAGTCGCCTCCTTCATCTGGGTCCATACATTTCCCTTGACTGTCTATGGACCGCTGGTGCTTCCAGTGCTTGCCGTTTTCATCGTCTGCCTTACCGAGTCCATCGGAGACATCACCGCCACCTGTGATGTTTCCCATCTCGAGGTCGAAGGCATGATCTACGAGTCTCGAATTCAGGGCGGTGTCTTGGCCGACGGCCTCAACGGCTGTCTCTCAGCCCTCATGACCATGACGCCGATGAGCACCTTTGCCCAGAACAACGGTGTCATTGCGCTTACCCGCTGCGCCAACCGCAAGGCCGGATACGCCTGTTGCTTCTTCCTCCTCGTCATGGGCATCTTTGCCAAGTTCGCTGCCGCCCTCGTCGCCATCCCGTCCTCGGTCCTCGGCGGCATGACGACCTTTCTCTTCTGCTCCGTTGCCGTCTCTGGCATCGCCATCATCTCGCGCGGCGTGCCATTTACGCGCCGGAACCGTTTCATCCTCACCGCCGGCCTGGCTCTCGGCTACGGAGCGACGCTGGTGCCCAATTATTTCAGCAACGTCTTTACCTACCACGGAGACAACAAGTCACTCAGCGGCTTCCTCGATGCCATTGTTCTCGTTATGGAGACTGGGTTCGCGGTCACGGCGGCAGTGAGCATGATTTTGAATTTGTTGATTGAGGAGGAGATGGAGGATGATATCAGTGCGGATGGCGATGACGATGTGGACGCGGTTCGCAACGTCAGTTCGTTTCCCGTGAAGCAGTATGAGCAGAACAATGACAGCGATGAGATTCGGGATATAGGAGAGGGCGGCTCAAACACAACACGAGGAGAGAAGCAGGCCTAATACAAGGCAAAATGGCCTGATGTGAAAAAGAAGACGTCAATGAATCAAAACAGGAGAGCCAACCCAAAGTGTGGTGGATATTTCCACATCATGTATTACAGATACCCCAACTCATAAATACCTACTTGTTATAATATCCCAAGGGAAATCAAGAATGCTTTCAAAGTAAAAAAAAAAGTAAAAAACAAATAGCCTTGAACACCGCCATGCTCTCATCAACTGCCTGGGTATGTCTTTGTTTTTCTCTGGCTCAGCTAAATCTTCTCTCTCACCCACCTCTCCCCTTAAAAGTGATTCAAACCTACTTTCCTGTAGTCGTCGTCTTCGCAGCCCCTTGTCCAAAAAAAAATTGAATAAAGAAAAAACCCTCGGATTTCGTATCGAAAAATGCGCCGCACTCCCTTTGTCTTTCTTTCGTTCCTTCTCCTCCCTTTGTTTTCATGTCCCGCATAATACCAATGATCCAGAAATATCAGTAATCTACCTAATAGTGCAAAAAAAAAGTATGAAAAAAAAACAAGGGGAATCCCCAACGTCCAGGGTAAGGCACCGTCTGAAAATGAATAGAGACGAAAATCGTCCCTCCAAGAAAAAAAGAAAAAAAAGTAGCCAAACCACGTATCGCGAGATACGCCTCTCCCCCTTATTTTTGTCCAAACGCAAAAAAGTCTGATGACGTGCTATTAGTCGAGATTTCGGAGAGAGAAAAGGGGGATGGATTGGCATTGACCCCCCCCCCTTTCACTCGTCCACCTCGGGTTTGTAAAAATGAAAAGTAATTGCTTTTCATGGTCTAGGAGCAAACTCTTTGGCTTTCCGTGCCAGCAGTCGTACATTGTCCACGAAGCCCTCCACCAACTCTTGGTATCTGTGGGGGGCGCCGCTCATGGCTCTTCGTCCTTGGTCGAGGAGCGCTTGGTGATCCAACTCGATTTCGAGCTCGTGTTCCTTGTCCATACGTTGCGTATTCTACAAATTTTGCGTTAGCTTGCTGGGAGAGGAGGGTGAGATGAGAGGATAGAGTAAAACATACTCCTGGACCATGGACGGCATGGGTAACCTGTGTGAGGTCAATTTGGTAGTGACCTTGGTTGTAGCTCAAGCGATCCTTGTTGCGATCTGGTTGCCGGTCCGACTTGTTTGCCGACAGCTGCTCCAGCTCCTCGACGGATCCGTCCCAGTTCATTTCAAGGTTGATGCTTATGCGGCAGTCCATTGGGGCCATGGGCATATGGATGTCAATGTCTGCCACACGGGCCTTGATGATCTTGTTCAGGATGTGGTTCGACTTTTGGTCATATGTCACTCGTACTCGAACGTTTCGACTACGTGAGCCAAGGCGGGCTCGCACGCATCCGGGAAGGTGGCCGTGCATCTCTGGTGGCAGATCAAAGAAGCGATCAATCTCCCGCCGGTGCTTGTAAATGACGGGGATTCGCTTGGCGTCGACGTTGGGGTTCCGCGGGTCTGTCTGTATGACGACGCTGTTGAGGAAGTCGTTGAACGATTTGTGATGTGCCTATGTCGGGTTAGTTGGGCATACGGGGTGAGAATGGCTGCAGCCAGAGTGGCCATGTTGACGTACCTCTGTCATGCTACTCCTGAATGCAACCCGCCCGTTGTCGTCAAGGATGCATTCAGTGGCAACAAACCGGTCCACGCGCTGGTTTGTATCCTTGTCGATGAGCGTGCCCAGCTTGGCTTCAATCTCAAACTGGATTCCCCTGCTCGTAATCTCTTGTATGTCCTGGTTGCTAATGACGTTGACGAAGAGAAAATCGGCCACGTTCTTGGACAGCTCCTCAATGGGCTTAACACCGGCGATGCTGGCTTCCCACGGACCCAAAATGTCCTGGGGGTCGGGTTCGGCACTGGCTGGCTGCTGGCTCACGCTGGCTTGTTGATTTCTCCTTGCTTCGGGCGAGGACTGGCGGCTAGGGTGCTCTGCCTTGACGGCAGGCTCTTGCTTGCCATTGAGCGCCGTGTTGATGTGGGAATGAATCCGCTTCTGGAGAACAAAATTGGCGTGGGACGGTAGCTTCCTACCCAGAGTATGGACGCTCAGGGCCCAGATTGGTGGTTGAGAGTGCCTTGCCCGCCTTTTCCTGGGCAGGATAGGAGACGCCGACTTTTTGATGCGTTCTGCGTAGCCGCCATTGACCTCGCCCGGGGGCGGCTTCGATTCCTTGTACTCCAATTCGCCAGGGCTCATGTTGAGATCCTCCAGCTTGCGCTTTGCGGGCGTTACCGCTCGGTCTGAATCGATGGCCATGGGGTGGACGCTGAGGGAAGATCTCGCGGCTCGGTCCGCCGAGGCCGGGGTAGCGTCGGGATTGCTAGGGATGGAGCCGAGCCGGGTCTTGGGACTGACGGACAGACTCTGCTCTCGGCCTTGTTGGGATCGGGGGCGCTGGGTCGGCTCTGCAACGGGCGAGGAGCCGTGGGAGGAATGCGAGGACAGGCGATGGGCAGGGGTTGCAGGCGGCGGCGGCGCTGGTTTTGGCGACGGCTGAGTTTGTGCCTGAAGCTGAGGCTGAGGCGGAGCCTGAGCTGTGCCTGTGCATTTGTTCTAGTTGTTGGAGTCGTCGTCGCATGGCGATCACGAGATCACGAGAAAAGGAAAGAACCCCCAGGTTGATGTGGCAATCGGAAAAAGCCGAGTTCCGAAGTCCAGAACAGGTGGGAATCAGAGGAAGGAGCAGGAAGTGGGAGAGAGAGAGGAAGAAAGGCTCAGAAGAAAGGCAAGCCAGCTGGCATAAGCGTTGTGAGAAACAGAGGATAAAGGGACAAAGGAAAGAAAACAGGAAAGCAAGCAGCCTCGAGTCCCCACGAAGAAGAACAAGAGCGTTGTGCCTCTGCCGGTGACGAGGAGACTGGAGGATGGCTTGAAGGAAAAGAGAGTAAGCGGGTGCCGGGGTTTAATAAGTTGAAAGCACCAGGCCGTACAAAGTACGAGGAGGGATGGAGCAGACGGGCACAGGTTCAGCAGTCGTAGATTAGGAACCTGGAAGGCAATGGCAATATGGAGAACACCGCAAACCCTAAATAGGCTGTGGGTTCTCGGAGAAAAAAGAATAGGTATAGGTAGTGTATACCTTTTAGATGCCGGTGCTGTGCTACAGTTGACGAGTACAATCTATTCCCCATTTACTGTACGGACAAATGCGTGCTCCGTTGATGGCTTGCAAGCGTATCCAGTGCCCATGTTATTCCCAGTACCTCTAGTATCTAATGTGAGCGTGGGTACTCGTAGGTGTAGCATGTCCTCGGGCTAAGCCTTGTGAAGCCTGGTGGTGAGCAAAGTCTTGAATCATGTAGCCTGCAAAAGCTAATCTGGCGCACTTCGGCTTGAAACAGCACGTATCCAGGGGTGCTTGAGACCCGTTTCCCGTGCATCCTGGTCGGCAACCTATCCTAGAGGTGGGCGGAGAGGGCATTCATTTGGTCCCAGAGAAATGGGTGTCGAGCCGGCAGCAGAACTCGGCCGACCTGGCCCATACTACCGTCTGACAGCGGCCCAAACAGCACAAGTCGGGGCTGCCTTGGGCATTCTGCATCGTCCTCCTAGCGGAAGGATCAAGCAATGGAGCAGCGCTTGGATCAACTGCTCCACTGCCTCGTCGCCATAGCATGGAGTTGCTACCAAGCCTGTATTATCGGGCTGGGGGCCTCCCTTGTGAAAGGGCTTCCCAAGCCATGGGTTGGCAGAGATTTTGCAGATTGACAAGCAACCGGCTTCCCGCCACTTGCTCATAGTCTTGGGTGGCGTTGCTAAACGGCCCCCTTGGCAGCATCTTTGCCTCTTACTACTGGCACTGTCGAGGACGGCCATGTTTACGGCGTGTTCAATTTTGCTAGGCGAGCCCACCGCTCGAAGCAAGACGTGTTGGTGGTAAACTACGTCGGTAGTGTTTGAACCGTCACCAACCCCATTCTGGAAGATGCTGCAGACCCAAAGCAGCGTACAGATTCGTCTTGGCAGGGGTCATGATTGGCCTCTACGCGCAAGGATGGCTGGACGATTATGCATGAGACTCGATTTTTGAGCCACTCGGCTTGCTGGTCCGGGTAGGCAATAAAAAGAAAAGAAAATCTGCAGCATTCTCACGTGGCAGTTGGAGGGCGGCTATCGCCCGGGTTCCAGGCCTGAGGAGGATTTAGATTGCAGATTTCTTGACCTTGTTAACCACGGCTACTCCGGTGATTGCAAAACGTATCCAGGCCTTTGATTCACTCAGCTACAACTCGTATCGTAACCCTGTTAGCAGGACCGTGCATCTAAATCCAATACTGGCTATTGTTGTTGCTGCTGCTGTTGTCCGAGGATCGAGGCTCGGCCGCACCGCTTGTAATGCTAGCCGCTGTTTTGGTATACTACCGCACATGTAACCAGAGGGCGATCAAGCATGGACTTTGGCCTCCCCCTCTCCCTCTCTCTCTTCCCCTTGTTACCTTTGTTGAGTTATTGGTGCTAGAGTCGTTAGCCACACAGCCACGCAGGCAAAACAAGCGTTTATCCGACGTCTCAAGATCGGCCAGCGCAGACACACGGACACACATGATGCGAGTGGCTTGATAGCAGCCGTGCCCGAGGGCAAACAACTGTTTAGCAGCGGAGGTTGGTGGGTGATGGCGCCGAGCAGGGAAAGCCTGACGCCTCTCCGAAGAATCCGCATGGCCACACGGCGATGAGGACCAACAAGAGCCAGGGGTGCCCGGGTAAGCAACCGTGTGCTCGGCGTGCGCCATAATAATCGCGGGTTTGGCTGCGCTCTGCGCTCTGCAGTAATCTGTAGGCCTAGAAGCGGGATTCGACGAGAAGGGGGGGCAAATTGGCCAGGACACGGGCAATATTGAGGGCTATGGTTATGGGTGCCTGGACAACAAGGTCCATAACGGACATGTATTGAAAGGACTAGACATCAGACATCATCACGGAAAGGCCAAGTACCCTTCCATGCGCCTGAAAGAGATGCTTGAATGGCAATAACAATTCCGCATTCTCGAATTGCATCTCTCATATCCACAGGGCTCTTCTCACATGGCATGGAACCCTCGCTTGGCCGTTCTGCTTCTACCGTTCGCACCAGGGTTTGGGATGGTTCAATAATCCAAGCGTATAATAGTGACGTTTTCCTCGACCCCAGCAGCGCTTGATTGCGAGAGCCAACGACGACATCCATCATGGAGGAACGAAGCGAATGGGAGAATCACAGTGCCAATTCTCTCGTCAATACCCACATGGCCTTACTTCCGGTCTCCTCTTTGGCTCTACTAATAACCAACGGTACGGAGTTGAGGTGCTTCGTATATATCGTATCATCACCTCCTCTATTCGGCTTAATTGAAAGAAGCCATCCTACTAGCCAAGCCGACGACTTCGAGCCGTCTTTACTCGCATGATCAGGGGGGATCATTTGGTCCTATCATGGATCGGGACCCTCTGTAGATCCTCCAGTCCGTGCGCAAGTCGGCGCTGGAATGTCAAAATTAAACAGGCATCATCGCTCGCAGGTGTTTGAAAGGCACAGAATGTGGCTTGCATTAAGGCAACTGGCCATGGACTTAGTAGCACCTCTAGTCTTTTGCTTGGCGGCTTTGAAAGGAAGCTCGGCCTAGCATTTTACGAGGCCAGTAATTTGCATCTGTGCTTTTTCTTTCTTCCCTTCTTTCTTCATCCTCCTCCATCAGATGGAGCAGCACAGGCTCAAAGGACCGAAATCCCATGATTGTGCGGCTGAGTGTGGAGCTCGAAGACGGCGACGGAGCAACAACCTTCTGTGACTGTCATCGTCCATCGACCTGCTGGGTACGGCGTAGTCCAGAGATTTGTGCTATTCCTAGACTGCGATTTGTGTCGAGCTTCCCTAGCAATACGACGGTCCTGTCGATGGCAAGTTGCATTGGCCATCCGGGGGCATGCATATTCGAAATGCCCCTTATTTTTGCCAGACTCGCATTGATCAGCCGCAATGCAACGGTGACAACGGTGCAGGGGAACTTTGTCCCCGCAATCCAGATCTAAGCTCGACCAGGCAAAGCCGACTACTCTCGATGCAGCTGGCTGTGGAGCCTTGGATGAGCAAGAGACAGGCTCCAGATTGAGGGAGCCGAATGCCCTGCTGACCAGCATCCTAGCACAGCTTGTCATGTCAGTACTTACCAGATAATGCTAATGCTAACGGTGTCAATGGGCGCCAGGGGGTCGAGATGGCAATTCAAAACAACAGGCTGCGGCTAATGTGACGCTTCGTGAAAACCTTATGCTCAGCAAGTCGCCGGTCTTGGCTAAGCAGCTCCGACACCCTGACAGAGAGACCCGGACAAAGTTGGAGATGGCTCCCTCAACTGACAAGGGGCTAATATCTGCCGCCTGAATATCAATGGAGCACTTGGATAAAGGAATTGCCAGGCTTCGGCCTTCCAGTGGCCGAGCCCGTCGGCTGGGCTTAGCCCGACTGCAGACATGGCCTGACCCCAGGAGTCTGGAGTACGGGTACAGACAGGTAACTTGGCTGCGTACAAGCACTGGAGCAGTTTCTTGATGCGAATTGGAGGAGCTCATGTAATGATGGCTGACAGTTGAGGATATAGTACATGGACGACAAACCTCAGCTCGGCGACAAGCTTTCTGCATCTGGTGCAGCAGCACTTTGACTTTGTCCATGGCTTCATCGATAGCTTCAACAGCTCGAACCGGGGAACAGCATCTCGAAACCGATCTAAAAACCTACTTTGCACGATCTAGAACCTCCGCGGTCCTCGACTTCGTTGCAGTAGGTGCATTGCTTGCTTTATGCGATGCAGCCAACCAGGCCTCATGCAGTCAGCCACAGGCAATGGCCCGAAAGCTGGTGCATGATTGTTCATTCTCGGCATCATCCCGACACCCATGAATACATACTACAAAATATACGGATAACTAGCCCCAGAACACGCATTGACGGTATCCAGCAACCGGCTAAAAGCCCACACGTGTTTTTCTTTCAAGCTCTCCGTGGTCCGCAGCTTGGGCATACGGTAGCAAGTATCAAAGCCCTGCACCGGTGACAGTCTAGAGTCGCTAGCATGATTTGCCAAATGCTACTACCGGCGGCCAAGATGCCGGTCAGTTGAATGAGAAGAAAGGTGCGAGGTGACATTAAAACTAACTAGCTAACGAAGGATAGCTATATAGGCAATCCATGCCTGATTCACTTGTGTGCGGTTAACTACGTGCTTCACCGCCACTGTATGTTACCGCACAAGTGAATGAAGGTTGAAGGTAACTGTAAGTTGCCGTATAAGTGAATGACGGTCGAAGGTTCCAGAGTCCATCTTCAACTCGGTCTCTGCATCGCCAAGTACGCCAGCCCAAGGCCCAACTACTAAGGTTTCGTGTGGTTGAATCGGTCTGGAGTCGCGATATGGAGAGGGAGCAGCGTCTGTCTTGTCCACACCTGAGGCCAAATTCAGCTTTGCGCGTATTATCGGACAGAATACTAGCACGAGCATGTGTGCTCGCCATGTCTGGGGGCTAAGGTGTGGGCTAATATAAACCATCCCAGTTGCAGCAAGCCATCATTTCATCAGGCTGTTGTTCCTCTGAAGCAGAGATTTCGATTTCAATGCTACCAACAGCACGGGGGGGAGGCTGGCTGGGTTTCGTTGACCGAGGCAGTCGCGCCGATCGATTCATTTCTCGTCAACGATAGATTACAATGAGCCGAAAGACCTGCGCTAACCCGCCACCCACTCAATCCATGCCTGTATCCGAAATTGTCGGCTCTTCATGCCGCGACGCAGCTATTCCAGAAGCGCAACGGCGTAAACAGATAGTACTAGGCCATGTATTCCTCCTATTTTCATTACAGGGACCAAGTACGCGTCACTATTTCCTCCGGTATAGTCTCATGAAATACTAGGCCTAGAAGCCATTCCAAACAGGAAGAAAAAACAATAGGAAAAAAAGGTAGGATCAGAGATATGAGTACTAGCTAATCGTACCGTTACAGCTGAGAGAAACAAGCTCGCCTAAAAAGCGGGCGATGGCATCGTGATCTCTGGAAAGCAAATCGCCATCCCACACGTGGCGCCAAGTTATCCGAGCGCCTTTCTTGTGCTTGAAATCTTGCCAAAGTTTTGACGGTGACAATTCATTGGCTCCCTTGTTTGCAAAATCTAAGCTATGATCCGGAGTCTGCAAATCATCGAACAAGGTAAAATCCTCGGCGGTGGCAAGTGATCAGCAGCGTCGTATGTATGACGTCCGCGACGTGATGCTCTAGTCTTTCCGGTAACACGGAAATTGCTATATGTTTGTAGATTGACTGCATCTTTCATCTTCAAATCTACCCAATTTCATCATCGGCTTTTTTTTTTCATTTAATCGAGGTGATAATTGCTGCATCTATAATATCCATAGAAAAAAGGACGGCGGCATATTGTGAGCCTCATTGTCTCTACCCCGCAACGCCTCTGCCGCTCTTCTCACCACCCAAACACCTGCCTCACCAACCTCGTATCTACCATGGACTACATAAACAAGCTTACTGGCTCCGCAAATGATGCAGAGAATAACGCCCAAGACCGCCGCTCAGAGGGTTTCAATAACAACAACGCCAACCAAGAAGGGAGCGGCGGCGGCGGCTTCATGGACAAGATGAACAGCATGGCCGGCGGAGGAGCTCAAGGCGAGAAGAACGAAGATATGTTCGACAAGGGTCAGCCACCTCAGACACTTGATTATTTACCGATTATTCATCTGCTAATTTGGTACCTTTTAGCTGTCGATTTTGTGCAAGAAAAGTTCATGGGCCAGGGCGATCAGAGCAACGAGTCGGCGGCGGAACAGGCCAAAGATGAGGCCATCTCGGACTTTATACGTGACAAGTACAAGGACACAACGGGAAGTGACTTCCCCATCAAGGACAAGGACAGGCAATACGGTCTCTAGTGTAGCATGGTAGCATCGCAAAGGTCAATTTTGGAGTCATTGGTTGATGCAAAGATACAACAAGCAAAGATTGTTAGTAAAATAAGAAAAGCATTGAAAGATTTCGCTTGACAAGCTGGGCCCATTTGGATTGAGGCGTTGAGAAAACAGTATCTCCAGCTCTCATACATACTGAAGGAAAATAAGACAACAGATGAAAGGAAGCAAAAACACGAAGCTAGCTGTCCAATGCCTGGTAGATATGGGAGCAAAACCCCTACTTGGTAGCTTCAAAACACGATCAAGCAATTATCAATCAAATTGCCATTCAGAAAATATCCTCCCTCCCAACGTCACCATCGACACACTTCTTGACCCAATCCCAGACGACGGTGTACCACATGACGGTGTTTTCTGGTTTCGTAGCAACATGGCCCTCGTCTGGAAAGGTCAATAGCCGACTAGGGACGCCCTGGGCCTGCAGCGAGTTGAATGCAGTCAACGCCTCTGTAATTGTGCATTGTTTATCCTTCTCTCCGTGGATAATGAGGGTGGGCGGCGCATTTTTCCAGCCATAGAAAAAGGTCGACCGAGCCATGTCGTTCTCATATATCATCTCGGGGTCTGTGTATGGGTATGACGGATCGAGTTTGTCAAAGTTGTCAAAGACGGGCTCTTTATGCGACGAGGTCACCGGAGGATCGATCGTACTGCTCTGGTAGACTGCGCAACTGAACTGTATCAACAAAGTCAGTCTGGATCTAAGCCAAGATCGAGTGTTTGAGTTGGGGGTCATTTGTTATTCTCACCTTTTTGGCAACTTCGTGTCCCAGCAGCTTGTTCACAAGATACGTAGCACTGCTGCTTCCCACCACCACGGCCTTTGCCTTGTCAAGATACGGCACATTTTGTAGATCGGCGATGAGGCTTAGGAGGTCCTTGAACGGCTCGTCTCCTCTTTGATTCCGGATTCCTATACGAAAACGATGTTAGTTGGTGACCACCGAGCCACACCCTCCCTCTTTCATAGCTGGAACAATGACCAACGTACGTCTCGTAAATTCTAGCCCGTACCCGCTACTGCCGGCAATGTTAGGAAGGATAATGATGTATCCTTGCGACGCCCAAGCAGCAAGGTTATTCTAGAAGAAAAAAGGTTAGCATACAACTGAGCACATTACGAGGGATGCAGTCACACATGCCGTCGTGGACCATTCGTTATTCCAAGCCATGGCAGGGCTACCGTTGGGCATCAGTACCCAAGGATACTCTTTGTTCTCGTCAAAGCCTCGCGGCCGGATCATCCAACAATGAATAAAGTGCCCGTTTGCACCCTCGCACCAAAGCTCGGTCACCATATCGGAGGAAAGTCCAAATTTGGCACCGTTCTTGGTAGCTGAAGATACCGTCCTCACGACACTGGCTTCCGACACTTGGACAATCTGCCACAGGCTGTTATCAATAAAGCTGGACGACGTTGTTAGGAGGACGTCCCAGCTTCCTTCTGTCAGAGGGTAAAAAGCACTGCAGCTGCTGCCCTTGAAGAACACGCTGGGCTTGGCCCCGTCCTGCAGCATGAGGAGGGAAAGAGTTTCGTGACCCAGCTGGTGGCTTCGTAAAATCACAGAGTCGGAACTACCGGCAAACTCAAAGGCCCTCGGGGGGTTTTGATCCTCGTCGTCAGCGCAAGTCACGAGGCCAAAGACGTCGAAAGCATCCAGCGAGGAGACGGAAGCCAAGAACAGCCGAGTGTTGTAGGGATCTTCATGGGCTGCGTAGAGAAAGCCGATGCTTGACGAGTTCGGGGTAAACCGAACGTTTGTTATCAAAGCAGGTTCAAAGCTAGTGGGTATAAATATTTGTCTGGGCATTCCGTATGGCGGCAAAGAGAACGAGTGCAGAGACGCAAAGTAGATGGAGGTGGCAGGGCTTCCGTCTGGCCCTCGCTCTCTCAGATTTCTCGCAGCAAAAGCAATCCCGTCACGGCAAATATCAAAGTCGTTGCAGGGCACATCGGTATACATGCGAGATGGAGCCTCCAAATCTATATCGTCAATCAGGTTGTAGAGCTCGCCCTGAAGCGTCCACTGGTGGTCGCGGAGGACAAGCTCGTTGTACCAGAGACTGCATCTATTGGGTCTACGGGAGGCATTCCACTGCATATAATGGTTAGTATACAGGAGCAACTGTTGAAGAAAGTAGGGAAAAAAAAGAAGAAGCGCCACCAGGATGTTAGTGATGACTTACAATGGGGATTTCAGCGTCGTAAATCCTTGCTGTTGATCCCCTCTGGGCAGCCTCTTGGTTGTAGAGCCCAGAGTCACCAACGAGACCCGTGACTGCAAAGGCGACGCTTCCATCAGCCAGCTCTTTGAGCTTCAGGTTTGACACGGGGGCGTCGATCTCGGCCGCCATGTAGGGCTCGGCGGATACATCTCCGGCAGATGCCACCATGACCTGGGTCCGGCCCTTTTCCGCCGACCGCAGGTAGAGGATGTCAAGCTCTGTGCCGGGAATCCACACGGCATCGTGGACTCGAGGGTCATTAGAAAGCCGGGTGGAGTTTCCCGTCTTGATGTCGAGAATCCGGACTTCGTGGGTAGTTTTGTCGCCGAGGACATGTGCCGACACTGTGTAGAGTGCATGAGTCCCGTCTCTATTTGGAACGGCCGGGCCACGCCTCGAGTCGCTCAGCAGAACCTCGGGCGTAAGCTTCTGAACTCGAACCATGGCGAATTCAGCGCGGAGATTTGATGATGGCTCCTAGTTGATCTTGAGTCTCTACGGGTTGAAAAAAGGTTTGGTTTGATCTTGGTAAATCCAAAGAGCGCCCGCCTCTCGAGATGACATGACGGCAAACCAGGCTCTAGTGGAGTTTGCCCTCAAGAAACGACGAAACAAGGCGAAGGCGCAGGCCAGGCAGCACCTGCTTACCTGCCTCCAATTCGCCGCTCGGGATGGATTGCAGCAAATGGGCTCGAGATGGCTTGCCCCCCCGCTCTTGGACGCGTTGGCACATGCGTGGCACGATAGAAGAGTCTCGCCTTGTAAGGCATTCATGCATCTAGGCGAGGAAGGTTTTGAATCCCAGTCGCCTTGCTTTTCGTTTTGGCGTGATTGTCTTGTGATTTTCGCACCAGCTGGGGTAGTTGAAGCTGCATCATAGCTTCCCAATGTTGCTTGGAGGCTGCCACGCCACAATTGGATAAATGTCTGCGGTTGGTAATAGCCAGCGATGGTCAAGAGAAGCCGAAAGGAAATCAGTGGCCAATTTGAGAGATTGCTAGGGCAAATGATATTCAAAGCTGGTGGTTGGACAAGCCATGCATGGGCGATGGTTTTTTTTTCCCAACGTGTTAGATTTGTTTGGGTGTGCACAATGGCCATGGGTCAAGAATGTGCGGCTGAACGCAACACTGGTGCTTGAACAAGAGCCTACCGCCCTTCATTTTTGCATCCAGCACACCGCTTCTCAAATATCTCATTTATGAATACACTAGTGTGGGATCATATTAGATAAAATGAAAATGCCTGATAATTCTCTCGCAAAAGAGACGACAAAAGGGCTGGTTTAAATGTCAATGATGGAGCGCGTAGCATTTGATTTACAGTGGGTTGATGGCACTGGCGAGGTACAGATAGTGGGCTGGGCGCAATCTACGAGGAGTTTGAAATGCCTGTGATGGATTACTACCTACAATATGCTGCACGACAGTATCAAATGCAGTGTATAATTATTCCTTTATTTCACCATGGTACAGTCAAGGGAGATTCAAACAGCATGCAAATTCGACCTCATACGTCCATCTATATCATCGTTCTCTTCCAGGGGGCCCTGCTATAAAAACGACCACCATTATGTTCACTTTCTGTTCATGAGATTTTAGTGCCCACCAACTGAACACTTAATACTTAACCTTGAATCCGCTGGCACCAGTCCGACATTGGCCTGCGGCCCCAAGGTACAAAATAGAGAATGAACAAATGATGGCCAATTATGGGTACATAAATCTGGATGACGTACTCACAAAGGCAGCCCTGCAATTGCTGCTATTGTTTGATTGCGTCCGGCATCGTGTCGCCCCGCCTCTGCTTTCTTACCATCCCGACCTCGACCTCGACCGAGTGATGCCCTTGCGGAATAGGAACGGCGACAATCTCTCGGCTGTGGAGTCTCCCATTAGACGGTAGGCGGCAACTACCGTCCGGCAAGGCTGAGAGGGCCTTTTGAGTCGGTGGTGGAGCAAGATGACACCAGAGGATTAATTCCGAGATGTGTCTCGGTGGTTCGGCGATGGAATGAGACTGGCCACTCGCTTTTTTGACACCACAAACAACAGACTTGGCTGTTCACGTCTTTGCCATTCGATGACTCAACATTACAACGTACGATAAAACACCACGAATGAAAAACGAATTAAACTAATAAGGAGAGAGGCTCCATGTACATTTACTATAGGTCCCTACGACTACGAAAGTAATCTTGCAACTAAAAGCTACTACTAGGGCACCCAACCAATCTGTAAATCCATCAAGCAAGACTTGAAGATACATGGAATAAAGCTGTAGCTCTCTCTCTCTCTGTGCCTTTGCGAAACCCTTGAGAAAAATGACCGTCCACATTACAATCCCAGCGTTCGGCTCCGAACTCGCCAATAACAAACTGTAACCCATTACCACTTGCTCCGATATTCCCGTGCCGAATTTTCGCTCGTGATTGTCCCAGGTCTGCCGAAATTGCCAACCTAGACGGTGCGCCCCTGGCGCAGAGTGGGAGTGAGGTTCTCCATCAGATTGACGGCGCGGCTCAGCTCTCGCTCAGACGCAACCTCAAACTCCCGTCGCAGATTCTCGCACCTGTTGACTCGTCGGAGGCCACCGCCGTAGCTGTGGCCGGGGGTGTGGTTATGGATGTGGTTGCTGCCACTGCCGCCAGCCTCGTCGTCTTCCTCTTCCACCTCCGCGATGGTGGCAGGGACGTTGCGGCTGGTGTTGCGGTACTGGAACTCTGCGACGTGGCATTCGTAGATGGATGCGTGCTCAAAGTCCACAAGCATGATTCTATCAAGCTGAGGATTGTAGAGCATGTTCCGCAGATGCGCGTCGTTGTGAACCAGGCCGGCACTGTGCAGCTCCGTGTAAGCTCTGCGTGTAGAATTGACAAAGCCATGGCTTGCTTGCGATTCCGTGAAATTTCTCACGGGGCGACCAGCCCAGCTGAGAAGCATGAAGTGACTGTAGGCGGTGCTACCGTGGTCAAATGCCACCTCAAGCTGAACAATACCGAGGTAGACGGGGACGCATCCTCCTTGGACGTCCCTGAGCTGAGTGTACGTGTCGGCTTCACGCAACAGACGGGGCACGTTTCGTTCCGTGACACCCTTGGCGACGAACGTGTAGCCATTGGAGGGAATCATAACCTTGAACATGGCTCCCAGGGAGCCTCGCAAGTCAAGTGAGACGCAACAGGCAGAGACGCGGCGAGTCCGGCCAAGTTGGCTCTGAACCAGGCGGAGAAGCTCAAGATTGTCGATGTGCTCATGTCCGTGCTGTTCAAAGTTGGGGCAAGCTTGGTCCAGAGGTGCACCATCGGTCAAACCAAGCAGACACTCTTGGGTACAGTATTGGCGCTGTCGAATATCACTAACAACGACGTCGCCATCTACGAACCAGTAGGTGTGTTCGCCATCGTCGACGCTGCCTTCTTCTCCATTCTGACCTTCGCCGTTGATGAGGATGAACCCTGCATCTTCTGCCCATTCCAGCTGAATGTCCACGTACGTGTCCTCGTTGATGTCGATATGGGAAGCGGCATGCTCCCCATTCTGGTCTCCGTCGGCCTGATTGTTGTCTTGGTCGTCTTGGTCGCTCTGGTCGTCTTCGCCGACATGCTCGTACTCAGCGTCGACATCATTGGTCACCTCATTGCCATGGCTAGCAGCGCTTGAGGAGCCTGGCGCACCCTGATACGACGGCATGTTGAGCAGTGCCTCGCTGCTGCTGCTCCGCCAAACGTCAAGGGTTGCAGTTCTGTCGTGCCATTGCACAGAACGGGGTCCCGCTTGCATCGCTCGGATCATAAATGCAAAGATTTGACCGACAGCAGAGTAGCGCAGAGTCGATTCGTCTTCAGCAGAGACGTCAATGTCGGGGATGCTGACGTAGCAGTGCGCGACAGACGGATCGTCGTGAATCTCTACAAAGATGATGGCTTCTCCGGTGTAGATGTAGCCGTACGGCACACCCGATTTCACCATGCGGTCAAACAATTGAGTAATGGTAGCAGTAACGACCTGCTTCGACGATGACACAAAGGTATAGGAGTCATCCTCTCTTCCAATAACATCGCGCTCGGGAACGATATCCTCGACCAAGGCGGTGGTAAACTCTTGCACCATGGGCGGATCAGATGGTTTGTACTCGATTCCGACAACAGGAAAAGGTCGACCACACTGGGTGTTGGAGTAGACACAGAAGCTGGGATGCTCCTCCAATTCAGACTCATCGTCTTCAACGCTTGAATCATCACCTTCGTCAAGAGGGCCGTACGTGACGTCTCCGGTGAGGCCAACGGCTTGGCTGAGGACTTCGTCGTCCAAAACTCCGCGAAGCAGGTTCATGACAGCCTTGGAGATACCCAGCCGCTCAAAGACGCAGAGCGTCGGCTCGCCGTTGATGGGCTCCATGGAGAAGTACTCATCGTGGACTTGTTCCATGGAAGGGAACATCTTCTGCAAGAGGGCTGAGTTGTCGTCTGCCAGCACCAGGTTCCAGACCTCCATTTGCTTGTCCATGAAATCAGGGGACAAAGCAATTTTGGAAGGATAGAGCTTGCCCTCGGGTTCAAGTGTGGAAGCTTGGGAGTAGGACGACGAATCGTCGCCGGTGAGAGTATGCGCTGCCTGGTTCATATTGTGGCATGACAAGAGATATTCACCTAGAGTTTGCAGCTGGCCATCCTCTTCCTGTTGCTGGAGAGGCTCATGGGTCCCACCATAAGACTGGATTTCAGGAAGAGCCCACATGGCTCGCTGTTGGGCTTCTTCCTCAACGTGGGTAGCGCAACTGGTGATGGACGAGGCCAAGTCGGGGGGTATGTTGTCAGACATTGTTGGAAATTGACAAGTACGATGCACCAGGGGCAAATAAGAAAAGGGGGAATTCAGAAATATCAAAGATGGGCACTATTGCCTGAAGAAGGATTGGTTTAACAAGAGACAGATGACGAGTGGATTGCTGATGGGATCGTCATCCGTCAACGCAGCTCTTTGATAGACAGATGATGGAGGAGAAGAGAAAGATGGGATGAAGAAGGGAAGAAGAGGAGGGGGAGGGGGAGAGGGGAGGAGCAGAACCAAATGGTCCGGGAGAAGTGGCAGCCAACGTGCTACCTGCCGTAAAGCTGCCTATGCTACAGCACTTCAATGCCCAGCCGTCCACCAGCAAGCCACCGCTGGACTTGAATTACAGGCCTACGAAACGGACTCGGTCCCCTACAGCTCACATGCAATGTCTTGGGAGGATTCAAGCTACTAGGTAGCATGCATATCGGCTGCTTCACACATGAGTCTAGCGAGTTGCAAAAAAAGGAAGCACGCGAATGAGATGTCGCAAACTACTCTGCCGACCCCAAATGAACAGCCCAGTTTGCTCTCCCTTGCATTTAGCCTGGAGGGGGGGCTGCTCCGTAAGCGTAAAGGGACAATTTGCATCGTATAAAACCCAATGGCAGGAAAACACATTGGACAGAGGAGGTTGAGGCCATCAGCTGCTGTTGTGATTGCGGCTGATCCATGTCGTTGGTGCAAGCGCTGCCGTATTTTGTCACACCGAGTGCGCCCCAGCAAACACCGGCATTAGTAGCTGATGCATCTGATGCAGCGTGCATGGACCTCGCAATGAGACAAGAAGCCGTCTCCGTGTGATTGCTACCTCTGTACTGTCGTATCGTAGGTACCTATCCGATGGCCTAATTATAGGTGCTAGGTAGGTAGGTACTATACTCGTACTCGTACTGCTACATGGGATCTTGGAGGAAAGAATGAATGAGAGAAAACTCTGGATGGAAGGGGCGAGTATTTTCGAGCTTCCATCATTTTAATACTTACACGCCCACCACCTACGAGTGCCTACTAGGTACCTAGGTACTAAGCCAGCACCTGTGTGCTTAGTAGGTACGTGTATGCTTTAGTGCATTTATACCTAGGTTGGAGAAAAGAACAGCTGGATGCACGCACATGCATATTTTCAATCGAACTCGTATGCAAGAAAAAGCAAAAGCAAACTTGCTCATCTCAAGCAATCCAAGCTTGGATTCAGTGGCTTGGAAGCTGAAGCTGATACGGTACGCCTCCCCCGGCACTGCACCGCGGCAGCTAGTCGCCTCTCCGCTTTGCGCGTAACAACATTGAGAGAGTCGAGAGCAAGTGCAACCGGGAGCGAGATTTGCGGATCTGAGCGCGGGGGGTCCACTTTGGTAAGAGTACATTGCACATGTACCTACAGTAAATGGAAAGTGATGGTGGGGCAGTTGTAATGGCAAGAGTGGTGCAGGCACAGTTCAAGGCTCCAGGCTTGCCAGGTGCTATGGAAGGTGCTGTAAGGTGCACGTCAGAAGGTCGCCAAAAAGTCAATGGCAGAAGGTGCGAAGCTGGTGACAGAAGGCGCTGGACCAGTACCAACCAGTACGTACCGAATCTCGTGATGGGAGGCCAACAGGCCAGATCTCAATACTAGGTAGGTACAGAGTACAGAGCGCTCTTTTGTAGGGCTTGTATCCGTAAATAGGTAGAATTTGATAGTGTTTGTAGCACTCGTGTGAGGCGATTAGTATTCCTAGATGCCGTCGAGTGGCGTCAACGCCGATGATGACATTGGATGTCCGGGTACCTTTTCACTAGACGCCATAGAAAACTGCACTCAACAGCATTATTGCTATCAATCGTGGCGCCGACCGCATCCATGTTTGAATCTACCCGTTTCCATCCTCGTTCGATATTGCCTAATAACAGCCATCGAATGGGTGATTGTGAATCGGAAACCGGCAACGCTGTATGGAGATGTTGGCCTCGGATTATGCCATTATCACCGAGGTGCTAAGTTCACTTGTTCAGTGGGGAGGCGAAACTTGGTCTGGTCATATTTTTGCAGCTCACCACTTTATAAAGAATCGTCGGCGCCCTCAAAGCAGAAAAGAGAGACTGAAAACCACTGAAAATGAAACGGTGAAAATCAAGTAAAAAGGACAAGGCGAAAGCGAAAGAAAAAGACGAGAAAAAGACACACAATGGAGGAATCACCATCTCTCCTTGTGCGCCTCCTCTCCGAGCTCGGCCTCGTTTCTCTTTACCACAGCAAGCCCGACGTTAAGCTTCTCTGTCTGCAGCGATTTGTCCGGCTCTTCGCCTACGGCGCATCGACGCTCGTCCTGGTGCTCTACCTCCAGTCGCTGGGCATCTCCAAAACCCGCATCGGCCTGTTCATGACGCTGACGCTGGTGGGCGATGTTTGCATCAGCTTCTGCCTCACTCTGGTGGCCGATGGGCTGGGCAGAAAGGCGATTCTCGCATTGGGCGCCCTCATGATGGTGGGCAGCGGCGTCGCATTTGCCGTGAGCGACAGCTACTGGGTTTTGCTGGCCGCTGCAATCTTTGGGGTCATTAGTCCGAGGTATGTTATACGTATTCTGCAAATGCAAATGCAAATGCAAATGCATCCTGTGCTGTTTGTGCTTTTGCATTGCGCTGTCCCATGCACCGCTGTTGCCATGCATGCAGCTCTATCTATGTGCATGTACAGCAGCCCAATGAATTATTGCGGGAGTGTCGGCGTTAACCAGGTCGCATGAAATCTTGTAGTGGCAACGAGATTGGTCCGTTCCGAGCCATCGAGGAGAGCGTTGTCGCCCACCTCACGGAGCCGGCCTCGAGAAGCGATGTCTACGCATGGTACAGCCTGCTTGGCACGGCTGGCACAGCATTTGGACTCATGACCGGCGGATGGGCTGTGCAGTATGTTTCCACCGTCCTTCACTGGGAGCTGATCGACGCCTATCGCTTCATCTTCTACGGCTATGCTGTCGCGGGCCTGGTGAAACTGTCCCTTGCTCTTCTTTTGAGCAGCGCGGTAGAGGTAGATGGAAAGGCTCCTCCCACCAAAGGGACGATTGAATCCAATGGAGCGGGCGACAACACCGAGACATCGCCCCTCTTGGGCAGTGGAAATGCGAGCCCGCAAGCAGACGAAGAGCAAAAGACTCGCAGCCGAGTTGCGGCTCTTCTGCCCGATATCAGCAAAGAAGGCTACGCAATCATGACGAGCCTATGTGTCTTTTTCGCATTGGATGCGTTTGCCTCTGGGTTGGCCTCCATGTAAGATTTCTCTTCCATCTTCTTGCTGGTTCGCACACAGACTAAATCAATGGCAAACCCATGTTAGGTCCTGGGTGACTTACTTCTTCCGCTGGCGTTATGGCATCGAAGAGGGCAAGCTCGGCTCCATCTTCTTCGTGACGAGCATCACCTCGGCTCTGTCAATGCTGGTGGCCTCCTCCCTGGCCAAGCGGTTCGGCAACATCAAGGTACATACGTTGATTCCCCTTCTACGGACTACTCCCACCTTGTACACACTTCGGCCGCAATGTTTTTGACCAACTACTAACTGGCGTCCAATTAGACCATGGTCTTTACGCATCTGCCCTCGTCCATCTTCCTCTCTCTCATACCCGTCTTCCCCGACGTGCGCCTCTCCCTGCTTTTCCTGTGGCTCCGCGCCTCCAGCCAGAGCATGGATGTCGCACCGCGGGCGGCCTTCCTAGCCGCCGTCATCAAACCAAGCGAGCGCACTGCCATCATGGGCGTCATCAATGTGGTCAAGACAACCGGTGCCAGCCTAGGCCCCTTCTTGACTGGTACGCTGGCAGATCACGGCCTGTTTTGGGTCGCCTTCGTGACGGCCGGCTGTCTCAAGGCGACTTATGATCTGGGCATGCTTGCGGTCTTTCAGAATCACGAGAAGCATGCAGCTGAAAGAGAGGAGCCAAGTGGGGAGGCCAGTGCTGCTGTCTCTGCGTAAAGTGGGACAGGCAGGGTGTAATTATACATCAAAGACAAGGACATGGAGTTCAAGCCGCGCAATAATATTAGCTGTCTGGCTGAGACAGACAGGTTGAAAGTACACACTATACCGGCCTCCCGATTATACTGTGCTGCTATCTGTCAAGATGCCAAGTACTGCTTTTTGCGGCCAAGGACTGTTACTGACCGCCATTTTACCTCCCGTATGAAATACTGTTGCATCACGATGAAGTAGGATCGAAAGAAGAAGAGGGAAAGAAAACAAATAGACACAAGTGGAGAATCAAGAGCAGCTTAGGCCTACTAGAGACCTGGAGTCACATAGGAGAAGAAAATATACAAAGAAGCGGAATATCAGGAGCTGCTTAGGTCTACAAGAGAGTTGCAGAGGAGAAAATACAATGGCAACTTAGGATAGATACTAGGTACTACGTAAGAAATGTCTGTAAGGATTCATGGCTAATAATACTAGTTTGTACGATCCTCCTGCAAACCGAGACCTTTTCCATCCTTTTCCACCGCGCGTGCGTTAATGATACTAATCGTCTCCTTTCCGACTCTGCTAAACAATCTGTGTTACCCCAGCTAACTAGAAGGATCAGCTTGAGCTTCCTCCTTGATGAATGCATCTCAAACTTCTTCACTCGATTCATTCTGAACTTCTCCAGTCGTCACAATCTGAACTTGTCCAGCCGCCACAACCTGAACTTCCCGAGTCGTCCCGTGATGAATTTCTATGGTGAATTCACCGTCGTCTTCTTCGGCGAATTCGTCCTCAACCTCTTCAGGCATCTCACTCTCAACTTCTTCAATGGCAACACTGTCTTCACTCTTCTCTCCCCCCTTGCCACGTCTACCTCGTCTGCCACGTCTGCCCCGATTGCCTTGTCCGCCCTGAGCAGACTCGGCATTGCCCTGGGCCGCATCCTCGGCAGCCGTCGCCTCCTCAGAAGGACCAGCGAGGCTGGAAGAGCCATAATCGCCAGAACTTCGCGTCGTACGTCGACGGCGAGTTCTGCGAAGAAGCTGAGGGGGTTCAGGGGGGAGCGCGGGATCGGGCGGAGTGGGGGGCAGGCTGTCCAGGAACCGAAGAATCATGCCGTGCCGAAGCACGTCTTCCGGCTCCGGAGGGCCAATGTACCAGGCATTAAGCGAGGGGTTGGAGGTGCGCCACTGATGGTAGTCTTGTAGCGTTTGATAGTATGCCGCTCCGTCTATTGGCTGAACGGTGCCCTGTTGGTTGAAGCCCAATGTGTTCAGCCCATAGAGCGTTGGGACGGAAGGACCGGTTGGTGCGTGGTAGGGTTGT
Organism: Trichoderma pleuroti; assembly: GCA_001721665.1. Classification (NCBI taxonomy): domain Eukaryota; kingdom Fungi; phylum Ascomycota; class Sordariomycetes; order Hypocreales; family Hypocreaceae; genus Trichoderma; species Trichoderma pleuroti. The sequence continues at coordinate 82,734 of MDJU01000012.1, forward strand.
TGAAAAGCATAGCGAGAAGCCGCATCCACTTCACCAGCAAGAGAGGACATCCCCGGAAACCTAGAAGCTTGAGCATCGTTGAAAACTTCTGGGCTCTCGGGAGGGGTAGTTGGAGGAGTTCGCATGGCCCGAGGGGCTCTGGGAGCCATTTGAGGGGCTTGAGTGTGCCAAGGATCCGCGCGAGGCGCTTGAGGAATGTAAATATTTGTAGGAACGTGATAGGTCTGATAGGCTTGAAAGGGATGATAGTCCGCACGAGGGCCTCTAGGGGCATTCTGGGGGGCATTGTAGTATGGTTGATAATCTGCTCGCGGTGCTCTTGGAGCATATGCAGGAGCTCGAGGTGGCTCGAAAAAACCTCGAGGGCCTTGGGAGCCATATGGACGAGCCGCTTGTGGACCTCGAGAGGGTCGAATAGTTGCTGTGGGAGCGCTTTGGCGAACTTGAGACCGTTGAATATGCAGCTGAGGGACGTTGGGGGCATTTCGGGGTGCTTGATGTGGCCGAATGTGCCCGCGAGGAGCTGTCGGAGCGTTGTGAGGAGCCTGGGAAGGCTGGGATTCTGCTCGTGGAGCGCTTGGAGCGTTTCTAGGGGCTTGTGGTGCCCGAGAATTGACACGAGGTGCTTGAGAATCGACACGAGGTGCTTGAGAAGCCTCGGGCATCTCTTGAGCTATTTCAAGACGACTCTGAGGCGCGGCAAGACTTTGGGTCCGTCGAGGGTCGAGAAGTGCGCGAGTGTCCTGAGGCGCTCTGGGAATCTCAGTAGAAACACTCATTGTTCTTGGAGCTCTGAGAGCATCGTAAAGGTCAGGCTCTTCGTCTCGAGCATCAGACACTTGCGTGCCCCGTTGATGAGGCACCTGCGTGCCCTGTTGGGGAGGCATCTGTGTGCTGCCCTGCTGAGGAGGCATTTGAACTCTGGTCGGACAGGTCCTTGCTTGTTCGAAAAGTATCCTCAAGATGATGATGAAGCGGAAAAACCAGGCGGCTGATTGTTCAAATGTTTGGGGGCCTTGTGGGTGCGGTGCAAGATAATATTGTGGATTAGGGTGTTGGGCACCTGGGACAGGAAACCAAAGATGCCCGGGTGGAGGATGTGGAAAGCCTGGGGGTGTTGGTGGGTAAAAGATTTCTTGGAGCTGTGAGTATAACGGATCAAAGTCGAGCTGCGTCCGGAGAAACTTGGGATACGGTCCAAGAAGCATAAACCCCTGGGGACTGGGAACAAATATCTGAGGGTGCAACCATCCACACGCAAGCTGGCTTGTAGGACCAAGGTCGAGAGTGTCGGAGGGCACGGGGTTGGTTACCATGACATTGCCAAACAGACCGAGCCGAAGCAACAGCTCTGGAGAGGTAGTGGCTACTTGAAAAAGGTTCGATAGCCTGGTGAGGCTCCGCAACTCGGGCATCCACTTCCGGACGAAGGTTCCGTTGGGATCGAGCGCGAAGGCTTCATGGACAGGAGAGATGACCGTATCGCCACCGGTTGGGTCAGGACCAACCCCGGCGTAATGTTGCCATCTAGGCCACTGAAGAACAGTGTTGTGGTCTAGAGATAGGGAAGCCACCCATTCCGCACCCAACCGCCAGTCGATGCATGCAAAGTTGGCAAGGAAGTTGGCAATGAGCATGTATGCGCGGGCCCCAATATACCCAGTGCAAAGGAGTTGCCGCATGATTGCGTCAATGAGTCCATATCCCGTGGCTCCTACTTTGAACTGACGAGAGCCCCCTCGATATGGAGGGTGCAAGGCAGCTGATCAGGGCTGGCTATCTCGGGATCGGGCGACTTCCACTCGAGGTCCGGGTCTCTCCCCTCTCCAGAGCCTTCAAGGTCAAACAAGGTGCGGCGGTGTTTTCTAGAGGCTAAGAGGAGAAAGTCTCTATACAGCAGCCACAGTCGAACAGCCCTTGTCCCCGGATTCTCGCCCCCTCCCCAACCTTGAGTTTCTGCGTATTCGGCCTCGTATCCATGCTCAAGGTTCAAGAGTTCTTCGTGAACCTGGCGGGCCGATATACATCCAAGGGATAGGTAGGGTGCGAGCTTGAGGCATTCATCACTTTGCTCCAAGTCGTTCAAGGTATCGTATCGTGACGCAATGCCCTGCTTGACAATATGCTTGAGTCTCCGAACGCCATGTGTTTCGCCACCCACACAGGTGGGATACAGCGTCACTCCACTGAAATCGAAGCCATGAAAAAAAGAATAATCGGGCATCACAGGTCCTTGGAGCCGGCTTATAAGCTCCGGCAGCGTGTCTGGAACCTCGAATGGGTCGTGGTTGGGGGGGGAGCGGTACATGATCTGGCAAGGGGGGGTAAAGAAAGGGGTGCCTCGATCGAATCGCGGGAGTCATCAATCACGGGCTCCATTAGCGTCTGGAAGTCGGAGAGCACATCAGGCACTTCGCCAACTGACTCCAACGGGGCATCACGTCTGTTTCCACAAATCAAAAGTCAATAGCTGATACCACCCACAAGATGATTCCGTCACTGGGTCAACTTACACATCGACGAACGGCTCACGATCGCGAAATTTGACATAGTCAATCCCAAACTCATAGCAAGCGGTATAAACTTCTTGCTGTTCACTCAAATCGTCCGGGGAATGGCTCCCGGTCATCCACACGCCGGAAATCTGAGGGCCGCCTTTGTTGCTGGAATAATGCGTGAAAATACTCTCCAAGATTTCGTAGAAACGCCCAACTCTGATGATGAGGCCATTATCCAGCTCCTCTAGCCGTTCCTTCATGTCCCAAATTGCTTCTGCGAGGAATTTGACACGATGAAGACCGCATTTCCAGACTCCAGAAGTCTCTGAAAGTGCTGGGGGGTAAGGAGATGCCTCTCCATTCTGGAGGAGGCCAGATGTTTCAACCCGGTCAGGGGTCAGGACGTATACAGGTAAGAGGTGTGTATAGGTGCATTCCTCATTGATGTTATATCGGGACAAGAGGTGAAGAATGTGGTTGTCACAAACTCTGAGGTCTCGCCTCACCAAGTAGATGATGACACGTTCTTCAGACATCTTTGCAGGAAAATTTAGCAAAGGATATAGGGGCTAGTAAGGTATAGACAAGGTCTAGACAAGATCTAGACAAGATCTAGACAAGGTGTAGGCAAGGTGTAGGCAAGGTGTAGGCAAGGTGTAGGCAAGGTCTGAATAAAGTCTAGCCAGACAAGGTCTAGACAAGGTCTGGGCAAGGTATGACAAGGTGTGACAAGGCGTGTCAAGTTGTACGGAGGGTGTATTAGATCGGAAGCTTGTTTCGACGGATGGTCTCTGTGATCCGTTGGAGTCAGCATCTGCCGTAAGGCTAGACGAAGGAGGGTAGATAGTATGGATTGGGGTCTAATCAAACCAGGACCAGCAGATGCTCCCTCACCTGATTGAAGGCGGGAACACAGGACACAAAGCACACCTTGCGGGGATATAGACAGCGGCGAGCACGGCAGCTAGGAGGAGGGCTAAGCAGATGGCGAACGATCTAGTAGCTAACCAGATGGGGAATTTTTTTAAGTGGAAGAGAAGTCAGAAAGACAAATCTGTTGGTGTTTTGCAGGCGGAATCAGAAAACTCTGTGGCTACTTCAAAACAGTACGGTCTGGAGTGATGAGAAGAGGAACAGGATTCACGACAGCAGCGACGGCTCATTTATATTCATCCAACACAAGCCACCAGAGCCTCGCCTTTTCAGTTCCATCAACATATTTGCTGTAAAGTCAAGCGAGAGAGTGATGATCGTCCTGTCTAGCTACTAGCAAGGGTATGAGCTGCTGTGTACAGGAAGATGCGTCCGAGCGCCAGATGCACATGAAGCATTACAGTACATGAACATGGAGCAGATGCCTGACACTAGTGCCGCCCAACCTCGGTCGAGTGAGACTCTTTGACGTCGTCCCCCCTTTCTCTTGCTTCTGCCTTGTTTCTTCCTCCTCCACGAACTAGTAGACACTGAGCTATCCCAGGGACGCAAACTCTACTACCGCGCACACACGCCCAAGCGAATCCAACTCGCCCTTGACAACATGGTAAATGAACAGCGCAGGGGCACAGCCAACTAGGGCACTGGGGGAAACGCGATGGCGCGTGCCCTCTGTCGGCCGTGATGCGGCTGGAATTGGTGTCTTGGCTGTGTACTAGCACGGTCATGGACTTACTGGTATTCGTCGTCTCGTCCTTCATGGTGCTGGGGGCTATCCCCCAGTCTTAGTACCGGGGGCTAAGACGCTACACGAATTGTGGGCAAGACAGCATAAGACTGAAGCCGGGGGATGGGTGTGGCGTCTTCCCTCCCTCTCTCTTTCTACCTATCAGCTCTACGCATTACGGTACCTCCTTATATCTACCCCTGGCCGGCCTACGAATACATGTGCATGTACAGTATGAGTATCTTGAGTAATCAACTGGGCGTATGCAGGCCATATGCCAGGCCGCAGACGAATGAGCGGAGGAGGTTTGTGATGAGGGGAGACGAGTTGCCGCCATCGAGACTATAGACCTTTCTTTTTTCTTCTTCCTCACCTCCCTCGCATGAGAAAAGAGAGCTTCTTCTCTTTTTTTTCCCACCCCCAAAAACCACTGGCTGCAGGCGGGCGAAATCCGAGCTTGGGTGTTTCATACCTTTGCCATACGACAAGGTTTGTTGATATCAAATGAGAATGAGACGGCACAGGAGGACCCCAAAGAGACAGTACAAGTAGGTACGTACCTGGTACGATCTCCAGGACCCCATGAGTGAAATCTAGATCGAGAAGCGCCAATTGGTGGTGAGGCCCGGGAATTGGGGATAGTGGGTCGAGACGGGATTTGTCTCAGCACACGGACAGTGAGGCTTGCGTTAGTTTGGCCTGGCGGCCTTTTTAATGGATGTCTTGAGCTGCTAGTTGGATGCAAGTTTATGCTGGCTGTGTAAAATAATGAAAGTCAGTCACATTTCGGACTCGTCTGCATAGATCGATTCTCGTACACTTGGTTTTTTCTTTTTTCCCTCTTTTTCTTCGCACAGCTTTCAACATACATCGAACAGTAACATAACGGTTTTACATGCACATACTATTATAAACCAGAGCCAGTCAGTATAAGGCATCCATAGCGTCTACTGAGTTATACTCCGCGGGAGGGCCCGCCAGCCCACTTCGTAGATCACCCTTAGAACCAGGTCCACTTGCCGCTAGCACTAGGGCCCTGAAATCGGATGATCAGGCCATCACCTCTGGGCTGCTGATTCTCGCGAGCATTACTCTATTGCCCTAGCATCATAATATTGACAATGGTATAGAGCTATTTGGCACTAAACTCACTCTTCTGCCGTGTGGTCAGGAGATGTGTGGGAGAAGCACTAACCGGGCGGTCCATTGAGTTACGCCGCCAAGGGTACGTACCGAATGTGGCTGAGCTGCACCGAGTACCTGTATCTTCCAGGTCTCTCGCCCGCAGCAGGTCAGGCTCCGGTTCACGTCGTCGCTGCATACATTGTATGGCAGAGCATCTCCCTTTCGCTGACCGCTCAGCGATGCAGTACCTCCCAGGCACCTGGTGCTTCGATTGTGCTTGTACCCGTACGAGTACGTCCGCCCGCTATAGCTCCAGCGCCAACACGCCTGTAGTGAACTCACTATTGACCTGGAACCTACGCCACCCGCCATCGAAGGAGGCAGCTGAAACCACCCTTGCCGCTGAGCCCATGTATTTTTTTTTTCTTTTTTGGCTCACTATGCGCGTATTGGTACTGGTCTGGTGCTGGTGCTGGCACCCGACAGTAGAAGGCCGAGAACAGAGCCTAGAGCCTTTGCTTTTTTACCTGGTTCTGCTGTGCTGTGCTGTGCTGTGCTGTGCTCTGCTCTGCTTCAAGGCACACGCCCTGCTGGGACAGAACAAGCCCAGACGAGGTGCTTTCAAGCAGCCTGGGTGGTGCATGTTCCAGGCAGGTACGTACCTGTCGTGCATATGTACATGTACATGTGTGACAGCCTAAGGCATTGAACCTCTGTGCAGGGAACAGCTCACGTCGCGCCTTCCCCTCGGGGGTGAGACAAAATGCCACTCCCCACCCAATTCCGTTCCACCTTATCGCCCAGACTTCGGCCTCACTCGACTCACCACACCGAAACCTCCCTGTGACTGACTTGAGATCAATCAGTCTTTTTCAATGGTTTGATTTTGTTCTATTATTGGAGACGAGCTGTGGCAGAGCCCAACCACCGACAGCCGCAAGAACAGACGGCAATCACGGCTGCCGGCCGGACAATTGCCTGTAAGCAGGCCAACCCTCCCCCGAATCAGCCCCAGCTTCATCGTATGCATGTACTTACTGCATCTAGCAAGGGATTCCTGTATGCCTCGCTTGCCTCTTATCTACTGTTCGAGTAAGGCTTTGTTTTCTCCTTCGAGTCGGCTGGGAGCAATATCCGAGATTCAAATGGTCGACATCCGGCTCTCTCTCTCACACTCACTCTCAGTCAGGCTCTGCTCGCACACCCCCCCGTTCCTTGACGCAAAGACACGCCAGAGCTTGCTGCACCAGCATGGGCAGGGGAGAGAAAGCCGTGCCAACAGACCACCAAGTGCCGCCTCTTTGCCTAGGTAGCGGCAGCATCGCTAATGTCGCCCAATGAACACATCAAAGAGCCGTGCTTTATTTCTCCACCCATGTTTCAAGCCGGGCTCCTCCTCCTCACCGAGTCTCGGCCTGCGTCTTCCATGGCTTGAGAAAGCCTTGGCCTGTGTGGGCCAACACTAAAGGTAATTGGTCGCCTAAATCAGCCTCACTCTGTTCAACAAGGGTGCTCCAGGCCCGAACAGCTTCGGGATGGCCTCAGCCAAGTGATGCTGCTGGCATCGCCATCTATGCTCACCCAGGAGAATAATCACAGGGCAGCGTCTTTCTAGTACCCTGGTTCTTTCCAAGCAGAGGGGGGGGACCTCCGGACTGGGGTCAACCTGAATCAAAAAGAATTTCTTTTTTTTTAATTCCGCCAGAGTACGAAGTGCCCAATTATGAGGCTCGTTTGACGCCCCGTGGCTCTCGTACGCCTGCAGTCGAGAGTCATGCCGCCTAGGCAAACCTTACTCTTAGACATGACCTCCCCACGTCTCCCAGGCCGCGTAACACGACCATTAAGTGGCCCTATGCAGCTTTACCCTGTCCGGCTGGCGCAATCTGAGGACAAGATCTTCGTGTATTCTTGCTTAATTCATTGCAAGCCACAGCGGCAGCCTCCTTGTGACTCGGCACCAGGGGTTCCAAGTCCGCTTTTCGTTGGGCACCAAGCCATCTTATGCATTACTTTTACGGATAGGTTTGGTTGTCGGCTCCGATAAGGCCAACGATGGGCAACTGCTTTATTGTATGCCCGTTGCGTGGCTCAATCTCTGTGAAAGGAGGCACTCTTTGGCAGATACGCGGCTCTTCCCCCTCAAGCAAGTCTACAAACATACCTCCTCATACTTGATACTTTCGGTTCACCATATGCAGATGGGGAACGCAACAAGAGTAAGTCTCATCTTGGGAGAGTAAGGGGAGAGTAGAATGATTACTCGTGGCCATCACGCACCAGACAGACTGCTCGTACCCAGCTATTCCAAGCGTCATCCAGCTTTACACTAACCATGATCATGTATACTAGTTTCACCAGAGCAAGCTGAAAGCTGCATATACGATATTGAACCAGCGTCTCCCTACTTAACAGTCAAGGACAACGCACCAAATAACCGAGATATTGACCAATCTTGCCTCCCCAGATACTAGGCAACCTTGATTCTGGGGCTGCGTCCTCCGCACTGGCCACTTTTTTTGCCGTCACGCGCCTCCGTGTTTGACTCTTGTGCCAAATCGAGTGAGACTTGCTTTATCTCTTTTGCTTTTTCGTCGAGCCCAACAAGGTTGCCTTCCCCAAAGAGCACAGAGTACTTTGTACAGAAGCGAAGCAAGTAGGTATGAAAAGGCTCCATCGAGAACTCCGATGATCCACACATCCAGCTCGGAAGCTTCCGCGTCTAATCAGACAGCTCTCCAGCTAGCCAGCCGCTCAAACCTAGCCCTTGAAACCAGCCCAACCTTTTTACAGTAATGTCTACCAGTTTATATTGGTGTCACAGACCATTTCACTTGGGGAAGCGGGCCGGAGACTTCTTTCAGCGTGACCAAATACCCACATGCGCATTACCGCTTGTACCCTGCCCTGGCCTTTACATGTTCTCAGAGACAATGACAGGCTCAGGTCCATGGAGGATTGAGTCATAAATCAGGCCAGGTCGGCGATCATTCATGCACCCTCCCTACCTTTGGCACTTATAGACTGGTACTTGGCTGAGCTGCGTTATTCTGGGCTAGCCATTCTCGAGATGCCTGCTCACCGGTCCTCTTACTATGCCTAGTTCATGGTAGCTTGGCCATGGTTCAGCCCGATGTGCGTCCCGGTGATCTCTGTCCACGATCAGACATGGGAACTTGAGCCATGTCAAGGGGGGTTGGAGCTGGCCACGAGAGAGGCATCTCGGTTCAAAACAATCGATGAGCAGGCAGCTGTACTGGCTGCGGTCATCTCTCATCACCCCCCTGTCGAATATACCAGGATGTCAATAATCAAAGGGAGGCGACTGATGGCGCTGTCCTGTGCCATGATGAAACACAAAAACGATGTGTCGTTTTCTTGGAATGGCGCAGTTTACGCAAATTTTCAAGAGACATTGGCAGATTGCCAATGAGAGTCAGAAAAAAAAAGGAAAATGCACAAAAAATCAGTCGCTGGCGCCGGGCAGACATGGGGAAGCATCCCACAGGAGTAAGGGGTTGAGTTAGGTCCTGTCACAATGTTTTGCCAGGATGGGGCTCTTGTTCTTGAGGTGACGAGGACCGAAATTGTGTCTTTTGCCCGGGGAGCCCGCACTCTGCCTAAGGAGCATGTCTTGACGCTTTGTCAAACAGTTGCCGTGCTTTGCATCTGTTCTGTTCATCTTTAATAGACCTCAACCCAGGGCCACCGATTCTACTGGTTCCCATCTACTTTCCAGTCTTCATCACACACTTGATTTCGCAACCAACTTTAGAGCCCGCTATACAGATTCCTCTCCATCGTTATAACCATAGCCATGTGTCAATACACCGTCGGGACTGTCATCTACGAGAACTGCCTACCTGATCCGCTGCATCATGTCAAATGTGTGGTGTTCAATAGGTGTATAAACGGGCAACACCCCAATCCCATCTGCCAAAGCCGCCCAAAGCTCGCCTTTTCGCCGGCAGTCCTGCCCCTGCGCAAGGAGCTCAAGAAGGGTCAGTGCAGCGTTTGTCCGGTCTATACGCTCCCCGTCAGGACGGGACAGTCTGCGTCGAGCCAGGAGACCATCTAGAGTGAGCAAGGTAGATGTAAGCCACCCTGTCTGTCTACACTTTCGTACCGGAACAAATTGGCTAACCGATCGTATGGTTATAGTACCCTTGCGAAACTGTCGATTGTGAGAGATGCAGCGAATCATGTGGTGGGGGGACTTGAAGCGGTGGATGGATGTATAATGGCTGTTTGCTCAGTGGTGCTTTGGGATGCTCTGTCGGAGGCGAAGATGAAGATTGGTGTGGTTGGTTAGGGATAGGTTAATGCAAGGGCTCCCCGTTGTTGTAATTGATGCTTATTTTGTGAATTGATCCTCTGTCTGCTACGTGTACATGTTCACCTGTAGACTGCGCATGAATTTCTGCTTTTGGTCAATATTGCACCCGTGATTGTTGAACAGCCTCTACTCGGCACCTTTGCCATCGCCCTTGACTCGAGGACAGGAGTATGAGTCGTGCGGAGCAGCGTGTTTGGCATATTCCCAAGGCTCTAGGGTAGGTAGGATCTTGTGCAGTAGGACGAAAAAAAGCATCCCGCCGTCGACGGAAAAAATCATTGTAGTTTGGAGAGAAAATGACAAAGAAAGGAAGAGAAAATGTAGAAATGGATTTGATTGCGATACCCATACTGCTAGATTAGACGACTCCCAATGTCGGTATTATGGTTAACGGGACGATAATGTCGTGCGTGATCTGGTAGGGGCTCAGCACCAGTTTGCAAGAGGTCATCACAAAACCATCCAAGAAGAGGCTGTGTGTATGGAGTATACTAACGTGTATTCGGCCACCGGTTCCAATTATTTTACCTCCGAAATCTGGTACGACGTGATCGTAGCCGAGCTTCACCTGCTCCGTCGCCCGGAGCTTCGCCAGCCATGACCGAGGTGAAAGAGGCCGGCGATGCTCCGGCTCCGGGGCCCCAGGATTTGGAGATGCCGCCAAACCCCCATAAACAGCTGCTAGATCGGCCTGGTTTAGCCGAGGATGGCGCGGACGGCATTTGACGGCTGAGCCAGAGGCAGCACTTAAAATTGGCGGAGTCTGCCAGGGTGAAAGCTCGGCTCGGCTCACGGAGAGCTGGATCGCCTTCACAAAGCCGCTGGAAGCTTTTTCTCTCTCTCTCTCACTTCCTCCTTTTTCTCTCTTCTCCCCTCAGTCTTTCTGGGCCTTGTTGAACGGAAGGAAGTAACCAATCCGTCGACTCCAGGCACTCTCTCTGCCCTCCTCCGGCCTCACAATGTCCGCCATCTCCCGCAGCATCAGATCAGCATCCAAGCTGCGAGTCCAGTCGCGAGCCGCAAGTGGTCTCTGCTCGGCCTCCATTGGCGCCGCTCGCTTTGCTTCCTCCGGCTTTGCTGTGGCCTCAACCCCCGCCTCGCGCAGCAACTTCTCGACTTCCATCCCTAAGCTTTCCGGAGCGCCCATCATGTCTTCCTCGCGCGAGTACGATCCTGAGATCAAGGACATTGCCGACTATGTCGCCAACAAGACCATTGACTCTGAGTTAGCTGTAAGTTTTGCTGCCCCTCTCCGCGAGACTGTCGGGCGTCTCGGGCTGCCCCTCATTTTTTTTTTAAAAAAACACCAAAAAACAATGGCCTTTTTTTGTGTCTCATACCCCGCCATCAATTGGAATCTCCCGAGATGGCTACGGAGGGAACAAGAGCTGGCTAGAGAAAGAGGAGAAGAAGACGAGAAAATAGAGAGTTTGTTCCGGCTTCTAACTGCGACTTTGACAGTTTGACACTGCTCGATGGATCCTCCTCGACACCCTCGGCTGCGGTCTTGAGGGCCTCCGCTTCAAGGAGTGCGCCAAGCTGCTGGGCCCGATTGTCCCTGGCACCGTCGTGCCCAACGGCACAAAGGTTCCCGGCACGCCCTTTGTGCTGGATCCCGTCAACGGAGCCTTCAACATTGGCGCCATGATCCGATGGCTCGACTTCAACGACTGCTGGCTGGCCGCTGAATGGGGCCACCCTTCGGACAACCTGGGTGCCATCCTGGCCGTTGCCGACTGGATCAACCGCACCAACAAGGCCGGCGGCAACCTGGCTGGCGGCAAGATCTTCACCATCCGAGACGTGCTCGAGGGCATGATCAAGGCCCACGAGATCCAGGGCTGCCTGGCCCTGCTCAACTCGTACAACAAGGTCGGTCTTGACCACGTTGTCCTGGTCAAGGTCGCCTCGACCGCCGTTGTCTCCAAGATGCTGGGCCTCAGCGAGAAGCAGATTGCCGACGCCGTGACTCAGGCCTGGGTTGACGGCCAGAGCCTGCGAACCTACCGCCACAGCCCCAACACCATGTCCCGCAAGTCCTGGGCTGCCGGTGATGCCTGCCAGCGCGCCGTCAACCTGGCCCTCAAGGTCATGAAGGGCGAGTCTGGCATCCCCACCGTTCTGTCTGCTCCCACCTGGGGCTTCTACGATGTCCTGTTCAAGGGCAAGAAATTCGAGTTCCAGCGCCCCTACGGCAGCTACGTCATGGAGAACGTCCTCTTCAAGGTCTCCTACCCTGGTAAGTTGCGATGACACCCTCCATGAAGCGGTAATTTCAAAAGACTAACAGTTTCAAAACTAGCCGAGTTCCACTCCCAGACCGCCGTCGAGGCCTCTGAGAAGATCCACCACCAGCTCAAGGCCATGGGCAAGTCCGCCGCCGACATCAAGGCCGTCACCTGCCGAACCCACGAGGCCTGCATCCGCATCATCGACAAGCAGTTCAAGCCCATGGACAACTTCGCCGACCGTGACCACTGCATCCAGTACATGGCCTCCGTCATGCTCGTCTTTGGCCGCCTCGAGGCCACCGACTACGTCGACGGCTCTGAGGCTGCTACTTCGGAGCTTGTCGAGTCTCTGCGCAAGAAGATTAAGTGCGTTGAGGATCCTCAGTACACCCAGGACTACCATGACCCTGCCCTGCGAACCATCTCCAACGCCCTGACTGTCGAGCTCAACGACGGTACCGTCCTCGACGAGGTTGCTGTTGAGGCTCCTCTTGGCCACCGTCTCCGTCGTGAGGAGGCCAAGCCCGTCATCCTGGCCAAGTACAAGCGCCACCTGGCTCCTCACTTCCCCGAGGCTACCGTCAACGAGCTCGTTGAGCTCAGCCAGGACAGCAAGAAGCTCGAGGCTATGACTGTGGACGAGTACGTCGACAAGTACGCTGTCAAGGAGAGCAAGTTTGTTGTTTAGATTGGGGTTGTGCAAAAGCATCTAGAAGAAAATCCTGATTTCCCTTGGTAGTTTATGATGACGGTCATACAGACCAAACGAAAATAGCAAAATAATAATGAAGAAAAAAAAAGAGTATAAACAAAGACCAAATTTCCATGCGATTTCGCGGCCCTGTGTATTCAATCTAGATTACAGTACCATTGATGCATCATGCTGCTCAACATGTATCGGCTCGTACCGATACTGGTTGTGAGAATCCTGGTGGCACTGGGTTGCCTCCGGTCAGTGGCAAATTCAGGGCCAACAGCACACATCGCCCCCCAATGCAGCGATCTCTACTAGCCACATAAGCGGGTAACACGGCCCGATTTACTGGAGCTTCAGTACTGTACTTGTTCAGTACAGGCAGGGCATTCTCTGGTGCTGTGCTGAAAAAAAGCACAGGTAATTGGGTGACGTGAACGCTTTGTCGTGGCAGTTCCTTTGATATTTCCGGCTCAATTACGACGTTATTCATTGATTAATTCATTTCAGCGGTTCATTCCATTTTAATGACATTGTTTACTCCCCCTGTTGTGCTGTCATTCTAGCTGCTGTGGCTTCGTTCTCGGTCGGTCGCCAGACTCCGAAATGCCAATCCGAGAGCCCCTCGAGCCCGCTCCGCGTAATTCGTGACAGCACAGCCACTACATGCACGCCAGTTGACGGTCATAACTGCCATTGTTCCCACCTACCCAGTATTCCTTAGCACTCACAGCATCGTTCCACCCCCCTGCAGTTCTTGCATCTTGCATCTACCGCTCTCTTCCTGGAGTCCCGGCGCTCGACGTAACATTTTCCTTCTTCTGAGCGCTCCATCCTTCGTTGTTATTGCAAGGCCTTATAACCAAGGCTCCAGGCTCTTCCATCACCAAAAACTAACAAGCGAAAGCGGCTGCCGATCTCCCAGTCTTATTCCGCGCATTCCTCTGCCACCAATACCATGGACCGCCAGACCATCATGGAGACCAACCGGTCTCTTCGAACCATTAAGAACGTGAGCACATCCTCTATGACGGGAAACAATCTTCCCCTCTTCCCTTCTTTGGCTGAATGAAAGCACTAACGTTTGACCAGGAGCTCGAAAGCCTCCTTGAAAAAGGCGTCATCGGCGAAGCCGCTTTCGACACTATTCACGCCGCCCTGCCAGCCGAAACTCCTCTTCGTGGAGCCGCTCCCGGAAGCGCTGCTCGTTCTGCAAACCAAACACCTGCTCAGCCTGTGGCAGCGTTGACGCCTCCTGTCCAGGCCCCCGTCCAGGCCTTTCAGAATCTCAACGTCAACGGAGCCTCTTCTGCCCCTCCTTCATACGATGATACTCCTGCTCCCGGCGTCCCCACGCGCTCTCAAGCTCCGGCTGGGAAGCTCGTTTTGGCCTATGCGAGAGCCCTGTATCGCTATGATGCCAGTGATGGTCGCGACCTGGGCCTGGAAAAGGACGACAAGATCGATGTATACGAGTACATGAACCAGGACTGGTGGATGGGCCGTAACCACCGCACAGGCATGGAGGGCATCTTCCCCCAAAACTACGTCTTTGTCGAGCAGGAGCAAAAGGCCCCCATGCCCGCTCCCGTGGCCTACCCCCAGCAGCCGGCATACGGCTACCCTCAGGGACCTCCGGCGCGGCAGAATCCTTACAATGCCAGCGTGCCGCCTATGGCGATCGCAGAGGGTGGCCAGCCGTCTCAGCAGCAAGGCGCAGATGGGAACAGCAAGGTTGGCGAGTACGGAAAGAAGTTTGGCAAGAAGCTCGGTAACGCCGCCATCTTCGGTGCGGGTGCATCGATTGGTAGCAACATCGTGAACAGCATCTTCTGAGGGCAATATGCGGTCTTTTTTGGCCTCTATTTTACTGGCCCATGTGTATTTTCATTTGACCTTTCAAGTTTGGCGTTTGGAACGGGTTTGAGGCATCACCCGCAGTTCTCGAAATGAGTGAACTTTTCATCTATTACTATGGAGAGTTAATGTCAACGAGTTGATCCTTTGATCTCTAGAGATATTAATTGACATTGATACATATGAAATATGCATTTGGGACAAGTGAATTCTAGCGAATGACTCTACAAACTGGCTCATGCGCTCAGATTGCAGATGCCTATAACATGGTATCCTCAATACCCTCCAAGACTCACACCATGCTACTACTACCATGATTCCATCTCGTGTGACGGATGCATAGAAAAATGGACGCTCTCGGTGAGATACAGTGTCGCACTGTATCACGCGCAGAAGCTGACTAGAAAACTTGCCGTGTTTGCTAGGCTTGGCGCACGGTGCGGTGCGTCCCGCAAAATTCTCACCTTGGTCAAGTTCCACTATCGTCGCAAAAAAAATTGCAGCTTTCAATCATATCAATCCCAATCACAAGCAGACAAAATGTCCAATTCAAAGAAACGGACCGCTGAAGATGCGGCTCCGGCCAAAAAGTCCAAAAAGAGAAAGTCCAAACACGCCGTCGACGATGAGAGCCTCGACACCGAGCTTGGCCTCAACACGCTCTTCTCCAAGATGGACGGCCAGCTTCTAGCAGATTATCATGCACAGAAGCTAGCGAGATTCGGTGCCGATCTGAGTCCCGTAGAGCTGTCAGATCTGGCCATATCAGGTATGTTCAACAAGTCTTGGATTGTCTTGGATGCTCTCCATTCAGCAATGCTCACATGGGATTTGCAGCATCTTCAATCACAGACACCACCTCATGGCAGGAAAACAGGTCGCTGGAAAAGCTGCCAGAGTTTCTCGAGAAATTCTCAGAACATCCAGAGAGCCTGGCGAGAGCGCAAAAGAAGAAGGGCATGCCTCATACCATTGTTGTTGCTGGCGCAGGCTTGAGAGCTGCAGACCTTACCAGGTAGCCATCCTTTGCTGCATGAGCCCGTCTTGGGAAGCTTACTGACATGTGCAACCATAGAGCTCTAAGGAAATTCTCAGGCAAGGATGGTCTCGTTGCGAAGCTGGTGAGTTGCGACATGACATGCTCTACAGCCTTTTTCTTGTGCTCACATGAATTGTCACAGTTCGCAAAACACATGAAGGTCGAAGAGCAAGTCGCCCTGCTACAGAACAAGAAGATTGGCATTGGTGTTGGCACGCCAGCACGTTTGATGGAGCTCATCGACAATGGTGAGTACCTCCTTGCCCGTCATTTTCATTCCCCTAGCAACTATATGAAAACAAATACGAGCACGTTCAAAGTCTGACCAGTGGCAGGTTCGTTGTCGTTGGACAAGCTGCAGCGCCTGGTCGTTGATGCCTCGCACATTGACCAGAAGAAGAGGGGCGTCATGGACATGAAGGACACCATGATGCCGCTTGCACGATTCCTTGCGAGGAAGGAATTCAAAGATCGCTACGGCGATGAGAAGAAGCCATTGGCCTTGCTGTTTTACTAGTGAGGCTGTCGCGTATCGGAACCCGACGGCTTTGCTCAGCCCACGTTTACTTTGCATCAACGACGGCAATATTCTGCTGCCCCCCTTGTTTAATTCACAGTTGTAATGGAGTTTCATTTGGTAGATCTAGACGAATGGACATGCGCGTGTTATTGACGGTACCACTGACGATGTCGTTTTATTTCGGTACATGCATGTGAACCGAGAGGCGATATCTGCTCCTTCTTTCATTCTCCTCTTCCGTATAATGTATTCTCCCCAAGCTCCTACCATTTGCGCCATCCGAATACACGTCAAGCGAAGCTCTTTCCTCGCAGTTCATCGTCCCCTAAGCGACCGTCCGTGGCCTCTCTTTTATTCTTCTCCCCTCTTCTTCTCTCTCCCCTCTCTCCCCTCCTCTTCACCATCTTCCATCATTCACCACCAGAGCATCGCCAACACTCTTTTTGGAATTCATCCTCACGCCTCTTTTTTGGAACCTTTTTGGTGACTATCGTTAATTGCGACAATCCATTCTTCTCACGCACAAACACTCTTTCGCTTTTGCTTCACTCGCCGCAAAAATGCGTCCCGTTTCTGCTGCGGCTGTCGTGGCTGTTTGCCTCTACTTTGGTCGCTGTAAGGCCAACGACCTGGCACCGCGTAAGTGACACTGCCTGTGGTCCTTTTTCCCCTTTTGACATGTTTTTGTACTGACTAGATTTGCACAGCATGCGCTGTCAACTGTGCCTCGAACATCAGAAACGACAAGGGAGCACTCGACCTCAAGACCATCTGTAGAGACAAGCTCATGACAAACGTCAGTCACCCTCGGCATCCGGTCCTCTGCACTCGTTGTTGGATGGTGAGGCTAACAAATTGCTTCTGACAGTCTCTCTTCCAATGCCTCATCGGCGCCTGTCCCCAGGACGACTATGGCCCAGCGGTGGCACATGTCGTCCTCGCATGTTCCAACCTGGGCATGAGCATTGGGCCGTTGCATCCCGTGGAAGTCCAGCACGTCGATCTGGAGAAGCCTCAATATCTTCCCACCCCATCGATCCCTCCTGCGTACAGCACGCCTGGTGATGCATCTCAGCCAGATGCCGACCACTTGACTTTGTCCTTTGACATTGCCATTGATTTGAAGTGCAACTCCGGGCCTGACGGTCTTGTCACTGTGTCTCTCCCTCCGCCTGCCCCATCTACGCCTGCCACTTCTCCTACACCACCACCTCCTGTCTCCAGTCCTGCTACTGGTGAGGGCGAGGGCGAGGGCGAGGGTGAGAATCAAGGCGAAGGCGAGAACGGCAGTGGCGAGAATGGCAATGCTACACCGCCTGCCCCAGCCAAACCAACCAAGTCAACGGCTGATGCTTCCCCAACCTCTTCATGCCCGCCAGACTCCACGCCATCAAACTCTCATGGTCCTGACGGTGGGCAAGCTTCTTCACAGCCAACTGATCTCGGTGAGCCCGGTGATCCTGCGGTAACCTCTGCGCCCTCGGCGGCCCCTGGAGGCAATCCTTCGTCTCCAGCCTCTACATCTCCATGCTCGACTGCTTCTCAAGATACCGGTGGCCTTGATCCTCAGGATCCAAATCAGTCTGGTCATTCAAACAACTCTGCCGGGGAATCTTCTCATTCACCCAACGGCGGCGATAGCCCTGAGGCCTCAGCAACTTTCAGCGTTGTCACACCCGTGCCTGTCTCCCCAACTCCAACCCCCTGCATCAAGCCCTTGTTCGGCAACAGGTGATGCCGAGATGTCAGCCAACCCAATCCCAGGTCCTGAGGTATCCAAGACCGCAGAGCCTGCAACTGTGGCTCAGCCATCTCCGTTGCCTTCTCCTTCTCCACCCCCTGCCGCAACCGGTTTGGTAGATCCGGTACCAGCATCTACCATCCATTCCGTGCCCCCATCTCCGCCGTCCTCTGCTGAACCGGCAGATCCATCAAGCGCCAACCCGCCAGAATACACTTCCGCGGGATCTGGTGAGCAGTCTCCTGACAAGAGCTCTTCCAGTGAGGAGACGCCTAGCAAAAGCTCCGACTTTCAAACGAGCATCCCTGGATCAAGTGCAGAACCAAGTCCACAGCAAGGTCCCAGCTCAGAGGCGCAGGCACCATCATATGGACAAGGGGGCTTATCATCACTGGCACATGCTCCAGATAGCCAAACAGATGGCCTCGCTGTGGAAACAGCAGAAAGCAAGCTTACCGGCAAGACAGCTGAGCCTTCGGTGACCACTCTTTGGCCAACTGCCAAAACTAATCGGACATCAAGCACGGCACGTCCAGAGACACATGGTCAATCATCTACCACCACATGCGAGTCCGGGGCCAAGGAGACGGTGACGACAGGACGCATGCTCGTTGGTGATGCTCAACAAGATGAGCCAATAGGTTCGGTCATGGTCAAAATCAATCGTCCTGGTGAGGCTGGTGCTGAGACGATGCTTGTAACTGTTTGGGAGCCAGCTCCAGCAGCTCCAGCAGCTTCCACAGACATGATGAGCAATGTTGCTCATTTGGCCATTGGTACCAGTGTGATGGTGGGATCAATGGTTGACTCCGGTCACATTGCTGAACCAAGCAGCCTTCCGACACAGAGCGGACTCATCATGTCGAGGCCCACGACAGCTCCCGTTTCTGTGCCATCCAACAACGTGGTTACGGAAACATCATTTCCCCAAATCGCATTAGTCAACGGCGTTTCGAAGCTCACACCCCGGCTTTGCACCATTGCTCTGCTCATCATCCTCGTCAATGGGATATTGATGGGCTGAAATACATCATGAGGAGAGGGTCAAGGAGAGTGGACGGTTACTTGTAGGGGCCAAGATCTTATTTTGTTGTTTATAGCAGGCGTATTGAAACATTGTGGCCATTATCATGTTTGTTAGTTCTTCATTTAGAGTCCCACGCACGGCAGATGCGCCGAGTTAGTCGTGGCAGAAATACAATGTCTTTTCTATTGTTCGTCTATCTCCAGACCGTCAGACAAGGAAAGACGACGGCTTGCAGCCCCAAACTAGAACATGTAACGAAACGTGATGGCCCTGTCTCCCAAAGCCGACAACTCCTCTGGCGTAAAGTTGGCCGCCTCTCCATCCGCCAGCTTTTGCTCGCGCTTCTTGTTGACGGTGTAGTAGCTGAAGATTAGGATGCAGCTGGCGATGATTCCCATAGAGATGAAGCCAAGCTCCAAGCTATGTCCCAGGATGAATCGGGGGCCATCAGCCTGACGGTAGAAGTTGGATGCCATGGCCTAGCAAAGGAGTGTCAGCGGTGGGGGCAATATCTAACAACGGCCCGCAAAGATTGGCGTCCACTTACACCTCCAAGGTTTCCAACTCCAATTTGAATAGCCATTCCAGCGCTGCGCTTGTAACTCCCGGACAAGTTGTTACACAGCCATGTGATGACGCCGGGAAATGCAGGATAGATGGCACAGGCAACGATGAATATGCCACCATAGACCGCATGGGGACTAGTTGAAGCGATACATCTAGACCAAATGTTAACTCGCCGTGCTTGCTATTTAGGCGGTTGAGGGAGATGATGTAGTGAAGACGTACATGGAGAAGCCGACTATCATCATCAAGAGGAAGCCAATGATGAAGGGGCTGCGCTTCCCTACCCTGTCGGAAAAGTAGGCGCTGACGACAGCTAGGATAGCGGCGACGACGTAGATGGGTACTGTCATTAACTGGGCGGTACTCGATGTGTAATGAAGAGATTTGATGATGGTGGGAAGAAAGAGGGAGATGCCGTAGAGGGGACAAACAATCTAAATTTTACATTGAATATCAGTACTGTCAGAGAGATGGAAGATGGCGACCTAGTAAAGTGAATAGCATGCGGGAGACTTACACTCCAATAAACGAAAATGTTGACCCAGACTTGCCAGTCGGTAAACGCCTGACGAACATACTTCCATTCGAATTCTTCGGCTTGTGCCACTTGAGCCTGGCCAACTTGGCCTTGGTATTTCAGACGATGAACAACAAACGCACGCTCGTCCTCCGTAAGGAACTTTGCGGTTTCGGGAAAATCGTGAAGGAAGAAGAAGGCCATGACCGCGACGAGCACAGTCGCGATGCCTTCCAGGATAAAGATCCATCTCCAGCCAGCAAGGCCGCCGACGCCGTCCATTTTACTGATTCCAAAGGCCAAAATGCCGCTGAATGCTCCGGCGACGGAGGCGGCAGAGAAGAAGAGCGCTTGGCGAAGCTGGATTTCTTCGCGGCAGTACCACATTGTCAGATAGTACTATTCGTGTCAGTCGAAACATGCTGTCATGGTTCCAAACAAGGCAAAACTTACAGCTACACCGGGGAATAAGCCAGCCTCTGTTACTCCTAGGAACAAACGAGCCACCAGTAGGCCGCGGAAGCTCTGGACGATGCCCATGAGAGTCATGACAACACCCCAACAGACCATGATCAATGGCAGCCAGCGGCTGGGGCGCAGCTTTTTCAAGAGCAGATTGCTGGGAACCTCGAACGCTGCATAGGTAAAGAAGAAGACGGTGAGACACCAGTTGTACTGGCCCGGCGACATGTTGAGGTCTTCCTGAAGTCCTTCGATTTTGGCATTGCCAATATTTCCGCCTTGTCGCAGTCAGTTGGATGAACTTGTGCTACATCTCGTTGTAAAGGTAGGGAAAGTGGAATCGGCGATCAACTTACGGTCGAGAAACGAGAGAAGATATAGAGCCGAAAGCATTGGGAGTAGTCGGATATCCATCTATACCAGCGTAGTGTTAGGAGAGCTGACGCGACTGGCGAACTCTTGGGCTGGATCATGGAGAGTCACGTACCTTGCGCAGAATCTTCTTCTCATCAACGTCAGCAAAGGTTCCGAGAGCAGGCTCAGAGCCTGTTGTGAGGTTGCCTGCTGCTACATCCTGAATCTTCTCAACCTCTGCCTTCTCAGAGGCATGGTTTCCGGCGTCCATTGCGCTGGGTAGGTCAAAGTGTAACTCCAAAGACAACGAATGCTACGGAATCTTGTCAGAAACGTGGTGATCAGGTTAGAGAGTTGGAGAAAAGAGGAGGAAAAAGAGAAAAGAAGGGTGGTCAATGGCAGGGTTACATCCGAGGGAAGAGCTGTCTTGTCTCAGATGAGGGGGACGACAGATGATATAGGGACGGCGTATTACTTGAAGAGCCCGCCGTCCGAGGACCCATGCTTTGGAGCTGACTTGTTCCGAGCTGCCGCTGCCGTCCTTGTTGTTCTCTGCCAGTAGTAATACCAAGACTCATACGAGTAGTAGCATTACTAGTAAGAGCAGCTGGGCTGGGGAGACAAGGAGGCTTGAAATTCTGGGGTAACCCACGATGTTGCACTCGTCCATCATATTCTTCTCCACAATGCGGGTTAGCACATGCTCTATCATTTGACGGACACACGCACAAACCCTGGCAGTTGGGCTCGGGATTTACAAGGACTCACACCATCTGAAGGTCACTGGCGTCAAGCTTGTTGTCTTTTCGGTGGAGCGGCTCTCCTTCTATGGCGCCATGAGAAGCAGGAAAACTGATCAATCGGGAATAGCAAGGCCAGTAGACGATGTCGATCAACTTCCGAAATCTGGGGCTGGAGCTAGAGTATCTGCTCCAATGCTGCAGAGGCAAACACTGGCTGTGTGCGGTTGATTGATTGAGTTGCTGGATGGGCTGGCTGACTCGCATGTAGGAACCTTGTCGAGCCGTCGAATGCGTAAACACCCGACGGGATCACAAACAGTGGTGATGGGATTATGCACATTGGTTGGGGGGGGATTCAAGCAACCTTGCGATCAACCGTCTCCAAATGGCATCGGGCTTCTCACTTCTCCACACGCAAGATTCTCGATCCATGGCTTCTACAGGGCACTTGGGGGGTTCTAGGCCGTGCTAAACTCCCCTAATCCACTAACTCAGGCCCCTGTACTTTGCGGGGTAGCAGCCTAAAAAAATCCGTGGGGTAAGAACGCCTGGGCATGGGCTAGTCATGCCTCTCGCTAGTTTGCTGCTGGAGAGGGCAAGTAACCTCCTGCTCCAAGGAAGGAGACCGCCGTTTCCCCGCACGGTCGAGTGGCAGGAACAGAGCAGAAATTGGTGGTCGTGGTGCGATGACGCAGAAAACTCGGCATTCCGGCCAATGAGCGGCCAGGGCTTATCTCTGACTGAGTCGCGGACTCTCTCCGAGAGGCTCCTGCTCAGCGTTGGTTTGAGCACAATACCGAGCACATAGTCGAGGTGGCAAGTCACCCTTGGCAGCTGTACTACCTACTATAATCTCAGTGGAAAGAACATGGACAGGTATCAGGCGGTCTTGGAGAGATGCATAAATCAGTCAAGCCCATGCTGGCAATCTTACGTGCGATTAGGTAGTACCAGATGGGCATCTTGCATGCTTAGTCGATTGGCACCTCTCTCATGAAAGATTTAATAAAAGCGCTTGTGCAACCGGCACTTGACATTCTAGCCTTTCTGAACGGCTCTCGCAAAACTACCAGATACTACGGAGTACCTACCAGTCAGTGCCGAATCGCTGGCTAATGCCTCGGCCTTTAGCAATTGGGGAAAAAAAATAAAGAAGCGGGTGGCGTCGACGCGGCGTAACAAGAAGCGAGCTAGCGACCAATTGCAAAACGTTTGATTCTGCGGCAGTCGTGAGTGTCCGCTTTCTTATCGTACGGACTGTAAACCAGGTAGTTTTACAGGGCTTGCTTCATACATGTACCTACTTGGGGTCCAAGGTGCCTCAAACTCGAGTCAGGGCGGTCCTGATAGATCCGTTCGGTTTTGGGATAGAGTTTGATCCATCAGCTTTAGGCTTATGCTGTGTGTATCTTTGTTGCGATTTTCATTCGCCGCCATAGGTCATCAAATCTCTCAATCAGGCTTGCCATGTGGGAGATGAAGGCACAGCAGATGAGACATTGAGGATCGCTGGAAGAAGGTGGTAGAATGTAATCAGTAGGTCATATTCCCGTCAATGCCCTCGCATCACCAGCACTCGCATTAAGCCCGCCACATAAACAACAAAGCGAGCGCTCTCGCTGTATACCTGTTGGTACTGCATAGAAATATGGTAGAGCTCAATTCCGATGATCCAGGCTACGAACAATGATATACACAGTAAGTTCCAGATACATTATTGGCATGGAGTCCGAGTGTGAGTACGTCAATACTCATATTTGATAGCATTTCTTGACGCACAAAATGGAACTCGTACAGCGAAAACAAGCCGCCCATCGACGGAAGTTCCCGACAGACTCGGAACGAGCTCCTCAGCCAACCAGACCGTGATCACTCATCACGGAACTCGTGCCGTCTGGTGAGCCAGTGGCTGCCGAGAAATTCATTGCCAAAGCGATAGATTCGGTCAATCCACCAAGCCTTCGGCTCGATTTGTACAACGGCTGTCGACAAAGCAGAAACTCGAGACGGCCGCACCGCTGTGCCCACCAATTTACGGGACACCAAATACACCGATTTCATCACTCAGCCTTGATCCTTTCATGTTCCCTGATGAGCAAGAAATTACGCTGGATCGGCCAGATATGTGCATTCACCATTGCTGGGGAGATGAAGATGCAGACGGTACAACGAGCAGCCAAAATTTGCTTACTTGCAGATGGCACCCAGTAGGAGCCGTTTCTGGGTAGTGGGCATAGCAACACCGTATGTGAATACGAAGCGACCGTTTGATCCAATGTACCAACAAGAATTTCTCTCAGAGCATGATACTCGAACCAATTGAAGCAATCTGAGCTGAATGCTTTTTGTCTGCCAATGCTGCATCTGGCGCCTAGCCGCAAGGTGGCTGACATTAGTGGTGTCAAATCATTTCAGCTGATGCACCTGAATTGATGAGCAGTGATTTCGTGGAATGGGGTACGCCACATCCAATTTGCTTCAATTGAATAAAGGTTGATGCGGCGGCTTGGACCTTTTCGGGAACTGAGGTGCGCGGAAGCCCTCCATCCTCTTTGCTATTCGCCATCTCTCCTTTGACTGATCCGGTGCATCAACTTGCTGCGCATTCTTCAGCTGAAGCGAGCTTATACCCTTCAGCTGACTGAAACCTGCACCAGCTGAATGGCGCTTCCGTCATTATGCTACAAGATATATTCACATGCATCCAATTCCTCGTGCACAGAGATGGCCCGTCGAATCCTACATCATAGGATATATAGGGCTATAAATATGTCGTCAATCTATATGGCTCACTAGACATATTCGCTCCTACATCGTCACAAATCAACTCTCCCATCATCATCTTCGCTGCCGTCGCTCTTGGTAGACTATTTGGCAAACCTCCCTCATGGCTCTGAACCTCAATGATCCGATTGGGCTTGTGAATTTACACAATCTCGCTCAAGAGGTAGGAAGAATTGCACCCGATGATAAGTCGGTGCCGATTGTCTTTGGTAGGTCTCATAAATGCTCTTCAACGCGAGTACTAACGCAGCAAAGTGCCTGGTTTCACAGGCTGGGGGGCACAGTTATTCGGTGCTATCAACTATTTCGGCGGCGAAATTGACATCGCGACCCTTTTGGCCAATAGAGGATATACAGTCATCGTCGCTTCGATTGCTCCCATATCGACAAACTGGGAACGCGCCTGTGAGCTATACAGGCAGCTTACTTTTGGGCAGTACGGTTCTCACTACCTAGGCAATCCAACATTTTCGGCTGATATTCATCAGATTCAACACAATGGATTTGACGACAAATACGCTTGAAGAAGAAAACGATTTAGATGTCGAGTATGGCCATTACTTTGGACCTAATCGTGGCCCAGAGCGAACCAGCACCATCAACAGAAGGCGCGCAATCCTATACTCCAACTCACCGGACTTTCATAACTGGAAATGGGACAGAGATCATAGGGTTCATTTTGTCTGTCATTCTCAAGGCGGTAATACTGTGCGGTATCTCATCGACCTCATGTCGGGTAACAACAAAAATTTGCATCCCAAATACTTTAACGAGGCAGGGAGCAATGACTGGGCCATCTCAGTCACAACACTCGGGACCCCTCATCGAGGAAGTACAATTATAGATGTTCTTGAGAATTTTGTTGGTGTATGTATTAATATGGCCCAGCTCTTACAATTACCAAGGCTTCAAAGACTAATGAACTCAGCGACAACTGGGCGCTGCGGTCGGGATCATTGCAAGACTCTTTGCTACAGCCTCCTTCGATCCGCCAGAAAAGAGAGCCTTTGATCTTCAGCTTGACCACTGGGGAATCTGTCGAAATACAGGAGAAACTTTCCAAGGCATGCTTGAACGTCTAGAATCGCCCGATGGCCCCGTGTGGAAGTGGCTCCATTCCAACGACAACGGCTTTTACGACAACAGCATCAAAGGGGTCCATGAACTCTCTCAGAAAACGATCAACACTTCGCCAAACATCTTCTACTTTAGCCTATCGTTTCATGCAACAAAACCTTTTCCAACAGATTGGCCAGACTGGGGCAAGGTCGCACTAAACGAGTTTCCCTTCAAAACAAAGATCCCAATCCCATTCCTCGGGCAGCTGACAAACATGGTGGTTAATGGGCTGTGGAAATTTCTCCCAGCCATAGTTAGTTCCCCTGCTTTCGTACAATGGATCACCAAGTCAGTGATCACCAGGGTTCTCCGGATACAGGGTTACACAGTAGTGCTCCCAAGCCCGGGAGAGTACATTCCGCGAGAGGACGTTATACCAATAACGATGCCCACTGTTTACGCAATGGGCGGCCAGCAGCTTACGCAGGCGCAGAGGGAGATTTTAGATCCCGGCTTCGAAGACTGGCTTCAGAATGACGGGATCGTCAACACCGCATCCATGCCGGGTCCACGTGGGAGCGTCAGAAACGTAGGCTCCCTGCCTGATGTCGATTTTAGCATCCCCGGAAAGCGGAATGTCTACTGGCACTTGGGCGTCAACGATACCATGGATCATGCCGATGAGATTGGGATTTTTATTGAACGGGATACGGTAAGGCCCCAGATTTCTTGCTGCTAATGATCTTGACTAATTATAGACCAGTCGGTTGCCATGCAAGACATGTACCTCAACATTGCAAAATTGATATCACGGCTGCCCCGTTAGCCTGTCGATTTGCAAAAGTAATTGACTAGAAAGGAAGCTGACACCTGATTCTGTGGCAGGGTGTATAATCAGGGTCATGCAGAATAGATTGAGTGGTGATTCTGGTTCAATCCTTGGACCAGTACAGAGAGGTTTGGCGCATCGGACTTCTTCATAGTTTATAGAGGCTATGTAGTGTACAATTGATTTATGGGACGATACGGAGTATGTCTGTCGATCCTCAGGCACAGAGGCTATCGTGGATGAGATCTCTCTGGTCAGCGGATTGGACGCTTCGCCCAAGCCCTACCAGCTCATGCACCGTATCAGGGTAAGGTAGCTGACTCTGCTAAGCAGTCATGTTGATATTGATGCTATACTGTACCATCTTCATTGGCCATATGCCTCATGATCCTCCATCGCATTCTGTTTGTCACTGGCCGTTTTAGCGGAGCGCCAAAGCGGAAGCTACAAGATTGTGGCCACTAGCGCCGATTCAAGCCAGCAGGTCCGCTCCTTCCTTCTAAGCAGCTGCCCCACCTAAAAAATGCGACTGGAGGCAATCCGGCCACGATAAGAGCGATTGGAGTTTTTTTTTTTCTCTTATCGTCGCAAGCTTTCGACATTCGCGCCCGCTCTTTTCCACATTCACCCGCGACTCCAGACATCAATTCTTTTCTTCTTCTTCTTTTTCAATTCTCCAAGCATCGCCGACAAAAGAAAAGAATCTTGTACCATGAAGTCCAAGCGCGCCGCCGCCGCCTCGGAGGACGTCAAGCCGGTCGACGTGCCTGAAGACTTGCCCGCAAAGAAGCGCAAGCGCGGCGACGACGATGCCGAACCAGCCAATGAAGTGAGAAAGCCCAAGAAGCCCAAGTCCAAGGAGGACAAGAAGAAGAAGAAGGAGAAGAAGGAGAAAGAAAAGAAAGAAAGGGCCGAGAAGAAGCCGAAGAAGGACAAGTCTAAATACAACAACAAGACTCGTAAAGAGAAGAAAGAAGAGCGCAAGGATATTCAGGATCTTCCCGAGGGCATGGAAATTGACGACGACGAGGCAAATGTAAAGCCAAAGAAGGCAGAGCCCGAGTCTGAATCCAAGACCAACGGAAAGACGGAAGCCAAGAAGGAGCAGAAGAAGGACAAGAAAGAAAAGAAGGACAAGAAAGACAAGTCCAGCAAGAAGGAGTCCAACAAGGAAAAGGCCTCCTCGTCAAAGGACGTGCCCCAATCCGGCGATGTCATCGACCTCGACTCGTCCTCAGCCCAGAAGGCGGGCCGCAACATTGTCTTTGTCGGCAACCTCCCCTACTCCGCCACAGCGGCGTCCATCACGGCTCATTTCGCCACTCTGAAGCCCGTTGCCGTGCGGTGCCTGACGAAGAAGGAGGATCCCAAGGCCTGCAGGGGCATTGCGTTTGTCGAGTTTGCAACTCCGACGCACCAGAGGACGTGCCTGGACAAGTTCCACCATTCCATGTTTGAGGATGGCATCTCGCCGGCGAGAAAAATCAAATGTTGAACTGACGTGAGTCTTGACATGCCACAAATCGTATCACAAATCGAAAAAGAGTCAATGCTAACCTTTGGTGTTTCTTTCGATCCACAGTGCTGGAGGAGGCGGAAACAGCCAGGGCCGCCAGGAAAAGATCAACGAGAAGAACAAGAAGCTCGACGAGAACCGAGCCAAGCGCATCGAAAAGGAGAAGACGGCCAAGGACGAGAACCAGACCAATGGCAAGTCCAGCGGCCCGTCCAGAATGGACATTCACCCGAGCCGTCTTGCCCGCCTCCCTGGCCTCGGAAACCTGTTCAAGTAATCCAATGTATCTTGTTGATGATGCCACTTGAATTCTTCATGTACGCTTTCTCTTGCGCTTGTTTGTTACTGTCTTTCGTCAGATACGGCCGGGTAAAATGTTCTTTTTCTTTTTCTTTCGCTATTTCAATGTAATTCGCTGGTGGCCGCCTGTTGTTGTTTTTCATATGGGGCTGTGACGATTGAAACCCAGAATTCTGCAGCAGAATCTACCGTCTTTGAGAGCTGGGATACATGTATCAAGCATCGGAAACAAAATAGTGGCATATTTCGCTTTGTTAGGATGGCATGGCTGCACGAGAAACGGAGGAAAAGAGTCAAAATTGGTGGAAGAGAGATACCCCCAATAGAATTGGACGGAGCTTAGTCTTTCCTATGCATTCTGCCAGCTGTTGAGCCAAGCCCTCTAAGTGCAGGTATAATACATACCAAGCATCAATCCGCAATGCATTTGCCATCTATAGATACCAAAGCAACCACAAATACCATCGAAATTAAGTCAATGAGTCAAAAGCAGCGGGACGAGGAGAGAAGAAAAATTGGTTCAAAAATTTTCTTTCAAGCAATGTAGAAAACGACTGGCGCAAAGTAAAACAATAATCGTTAATTTGCCAGACGCCATGGAGCGGTAATAATCTCTTTCATCTTCCACCTTCTAGGACCATCGAGATGGTGTCAGAATCTTGCCGTCCTGTCAACAAATGTCATTTTCTGGCTTGCTGCGACCCTATCAACAGTACCAGGAAAATGGGGGGAATCTCAAGACACAGGACAGCCATATTCATTAAAAAAGAAAATCTCCTTTTCAGAGCCCCGACCCTCTTTCACCTTCGTCCTCCACTCTCCATTAATAACTAAGTCGGTCTAGTTCATCGAATAACGTCCCGGTGAGGAGCTGCTGTAATGTACACCGTTCTAAGGTGACCCAAAAAAAAATTCGTGCGGCGGCGGCGGCGGCGGCTCGAAATTGTAAGTCGTTCATAAAAGAAATTCTAGCAGAGGCCCTCGCTGCCCAATGTGCTATAGCTGGGGAAACGAAAAGGGCTTCGCGAGAAATCTTTACAGGATGGAACACTTGGATTTCTTGGCCTTGGATGCCTGTGGGGTGGGATTCAGGACCGCACTGGAGAGACAGGAAACGTTAGCCGTGGGTAACAAGGCAGGTACGGCAAATGGAGAGCATAAGAAGCACGTCCTATGCCGTCGACGTTTACTTACCGGATAGCCTCGTCAAAAACGCTCTTGAGGTTGCGCTGAGTAAGAGCGGAACACTCAATGTACTTGTAGATGATCTTGTTGGTCTTGTTGACCTCCTTGACGTAGTTCAAGACGTTCTCGTACTTGACCGGCTCCATGTGTTGCTTGGTCAGATTAGCCCGGGTGGCAGGGTCATCTCGAAGATCGATCTTGGTGCCGACCAGGATGATTGGGGTTCCAGAGGAGTGGTGAGTGATCTCGGGAAGCCACTGTGTCATGGTCAGATATTTTGGTTCTTCTCACAGACAAAAACATAGGGGATGCCTATCGTACCTTGGCAGCAACGTTGTCGTAAGATGGCGGGCTCACAACGGAGAAACAGATGAGAAAGACATCAGTCTGGGGATAGGACAAGGGTCGGAGTCTATCATAATCCTCCTGACCTGCAGTATCCCAAAGACCCAGACTGATCGGCTTGCCATCTACTATGACGCTAGCAGAGTAGTTGTCAAACCTGCCATGAGAATTTCAATGTCAGCCAAGCAGTCGCAAGCCAAACTTTTCTTTATACATCGAAGGGCGGTACTGACACGGTCGGGATGTACTCTCCGGGGAAAGCATTGGTCGTGTACGAGATGAGCAGACACGTCTATGAATCGCAGTCAGTCAACAGGAACTAGCTTGAAGAATAGGAGATGCAAGTCAAGATGTGACATACCTTGCCGACGGCACCGTCACCGGTCACGACACACTAAAGGAGACAAGGAGGCGTCAGTACCAAGAAAAAAAATCAAAAGCCGGAGAGAAGTGATGGATGCGATTACCTTCAACGATTGAACTCCAGCTTGCGCCATTTCGTCCCGAGATGAGGCTGCGACTTGACGATGATTCTATTGTCCTGATTGTTCAGTTTATGGCGGTATAGTATGATGTTGATGCGTTGGAGGGGTTGGCAAGAATCGAAATAACGAGTCGGTGGAGGCTGGATTGGGCGAGGGGCTGGGCGTTGCGCGGTGTATATTGGAGAGGATGAACAGGACAGAGGACGGATCTGGCGAGAGGGGACGGGAGGACAAAGAATTAGATGACGAGAGCAAGATGGAGGAATGGCTGGAAAGATGTGGAAAGCGGGAATCGGAGATGGGATGATGGCGGCGTCTCGGTCTGGAGAGGGTTTCAAGGTTGCATCAACGTCAGAAGCAGGTTGACACAGTGGAACGGGGTTCAGCCGCAGGAGGTGAAGCTGCAAGAGACCCGGGCAAAGTCGAGGGCGATATCAGCAGCTTAGCAGCAGCAGGAGCAGCAGCAGAATCAAAAGGCACCGTCTGCTAACTTGATTCCGGCCTAGTTCGTCTTGCGAGTTGCTGGGAAATGTGCTAGGAGACGGGAGGAAAAACACCTGCGACTGGCGCTGAATGCACTCGCACCCTGTTGATTCTTGTATCTGCTAGCGCCACTGGAGCTGGTGGAGACGGAATCGAGGGGGAGGCGACGAGCGATAGGCTCTGGACCTACGAACGCGTTTCGTCTGCAAGGGAATTCGAGGGGGAGGACAAATCAGATGGCCGCACCAACAAAAGATGCAAGGGAGCTCGCGAGGCGCTGTGAAACCTGAGGAGAGGTGGATGGTGGATGGCGGATGGCGGGCCAGGGCAGGACGAATCAGGAAATAGGAACAAGAAGAAGCAGGAAAAAGAAACAAGCTCTCCTTTTGCGTCTGCTAGTGCCCTTGTGTGTATGGTGCGTGTGTGTGTTGCGCGCGTACGTGCGTGTGATGGGGGATCGTGAAAGGAGAAGATGGAAGGGAACAAGGCACTTTGATTTGTTACAGACGAGATGGCTTACCCTCTGGTTCAGGAAAGGTGAGTCTGCGATGATATTAGCTGACCGAACAAAGGCAGACTCGAGGATCGAAAGACTCGAATGCCCATCAAATGCTCACCTTGGTCCAAGTTGGCGACGAAAGATCTTGACTGACGATGCGTGTGTGGCTGTTGGTGGGGAGGAGAGGAGGGAGAGGAGAGAAACAGCCCGGCACCAAGAAGAACCCCCGGCACGGTACGTACCCCGTCCACAGCGAGTCGAGTAAGGTCCAGGTCAAGCAAGTCGCCTGACCCGAGATGCATTTGCAAGGCAAGGGCCCGCAAGTCGAGATTGCCAAGGCGGCCGGATACTATGATGTGACGGGAATCCAGCTGCGATTGTGCATGTCATTGCAGCGGAAAGGCTCTAGAAGGAATGCAGTGCATGCAGCATGTCGACTGCCTTATACCCATCCGCTCTTTTGGTGGGTTTGATTGATACTACAGAAGGCTGTGGCACGCACTTGGGCTTGGGACCGAGTCCGTCGTGAACTAGGCGCCGAGGACTAGCCAGACTCATCCAAGCTCTAGATTAGCAGCTTGTGCTCGTAGGCAGTTGCTGGCCCTCGCATAACACGGAATGGACAATACGAAGTGCGTGCTGCAGCTGCTTACGCGCGGGCGACGCTGAGTGGCGGCACACGATCATGGGACGGAGAACCCCGTTGCGTCTCCTGTACTCGATATCGACGACAGCCCTGCCCCTATCGCCAAGCGACGCACTGGAAATGAGCTTACGGTGGTGAAGAGAGTCGCCAGCAAAATTACGAATAGTAGAAGCACTCAACAGACTCGGAGATGAACGATGGCTAGGATATTGGGCAGTTTGTTTCTGCAGGTGTTGTTTGATTTACACGTACTCGATGCGCCGCAAATGAAGGAGAGACACCGGGGAAAATACGCACACGTGTCTCTTTTTTATGCTCCTTCGCCGCATGAACCAACAGGTAGGAGATCAATGGTGGCTGGCAATGGTTCGATTGGAAAAAAAATTCTATTCTCGCGCGACGGTCGGTGCTCTAGCTAGGTGATTTTCTGTGACAACTCTGTTGCTATTTTGAAACACACGCCGCCTCCAACCCAAATCTGACGTAGCCTTGCACGACGCCAAGATAAGGTGTTGGTCCCAATTGCCGCAAGTCTCGGTGCTTCCATTACTCACATCACATGTTGCGTTTCTCCGTGATGTGTAACAAGGAGAAGCTACATCGTGCTATTGAGGGAAGACGACAAGGGGATGGAGGTGTGGAGGGGCAATGCATTGACGCTGCTCTGAAGCTGAAGCTCCCGTGCTGCAATTCAATGCGTAGGACACTTGAGCTATCCACACATGCCGAAGATTGGCTCTGCTTCCCCAGATCTGCCGTGCCTAATCCACGGCTGAGGAGCCCCCTCAGCGTCAGATTCCACCTTGGATCCGACTGTGGCTTGTTCTCGAGACCAAAGCAGAAGGGAGATGCGATGCTAAGCACCAGATAGCGCAGCCACATCGAGAAGCTAGCACAAGCTGCAGGTGTTTGTCATGCGGCTCTGGGATATCTGCACCTTTAAGCCGGGGTCTCTTATAACCAAATGCGTGCCTGGAGGGGACATAGAGGCACTCCGGAGCTCTCCTTCGTAATCTTCGATGCTGATGCTGAAATTGGCTGTTTTCGCAAATCCGGACGATGCAAAAGCGGCTCGTTTCCAATTTTCGTGTTGCCAGAAGGAAGCAACATATCAATAGGCACGATGCCGCATGATTATCTGAAGCCCTAAAAATGCACCAGTCATTAACTTGAACAGTATGGCGTAGGGTTGCCCGTCGTATTGGAGCAGCCTTAGAGCAGATCTACCTCCTTTTGAATCGTCGCGAAGAAGTCAACCTTATAGCATTTTCCTACTCAACAAGATGGTTCAAACAGCGTGGATGGATGGGACAAGACCGAGGATATGACGGACAAGGAGAAGAGGATGATGAATAGATACCTGCAAGGCTGATAGCGAAGCATCTTGATCGATACAGAAGGCGTTTTCTTCAGCATTTGCGCAGGAAATCCGGAGTTGATGCCTTGGGAGTTGCAAATGTACATGTACGTGCATGCACCTGTTCTTGGGTCTACACCGCCAATGGCAGAAACAAAGAAGGACGCCTACGAAGTAGATAGAGCCTCGAAGAATTCCTGAACCACCGACATCTCAACAGTCCAACAAGAGCATGGATGCACTCGAAGCCAAGCACTCGCCATGCCAAGATCTATATCACCTTTGGGATCGCAACCAAGATAGAGCAGGTCTGCTTTTGTTCTGCAAGTTGATGCAGCTGCCGTTTGGCATCTTCAACAGCCATTCGTAGGTGCTCAATGCTATCCAATCCATGCATCCATCAGGGTATAAGCAATGTCTAACTGGTCTCTGCATTTCCCATTGCATAGCTTCAACTGCTGTCATTCGATTGCCGAGTATGTCTTCTCCCCCAGGAGAAACGTCCAAACACATCCGTTTCAATTGAAGCAAAATACCTAAGAGAGTCGCAAACGATTCTTGACTGCACGCCGTCCTCTAGTTCAATCGTGAGCACAGTATTCGGGGGAATCTTTGATTGCACTGATCTCGTCAAGGACATGTGCTACCTTGGACTACGTCTCCGTACAAATCTCTGATCTGGCAGAGGGACCTTCAAAAGATTTGTCTGAGGCTGAATTACACAAATAGTTTCGAGCTCGAAGCGCAGGGGCGGCGCCCTCCAGTTTTCTGATCAGAAGAAAAAATGACTGCCCCCGCCTCCTCAAGAGACGAAGTCGTCCAGTTCCAAAGAACCAAAAGCAGTTATGACACAAAATCGACCGGCTTTGTGTTCTTCGAGACCCAGTACGCGTCTGCCACTTGCTTTAACCTCGAGCGCCGTATCTCAGAGCGAGGCTACATGTAGCTGTTGTCAGATTGCTTCTCCCGATGCATCTAGCAAAGACTATCAAGCTCCGCAACGAGAAACGTGTTATTAGAGATTTGCTTTCAACCTCGAGAGATGTTTTCGGCCTAAGCGCACCGAAACCCCAATTGCTTCACCAGAAATACATCGTGATTGTTCCCTTCTAGTGCCAGTTCCTCGCAACGTTCGGGAATGCAACATACGTCCTCTCAGCTCCATTGATCAATGACCATATCATCGAGATCATGGAGGATCAAGACAGTTCACCAACATTCAGAACTCAACGACCGGAAAGAATGCCACTAGGACACTAATGAGGACAGTGGTGTCAGTATCAGAGTTCCGTACAATCTATACGATCTAGCAGTTGTCTTCCTACCCCTAAATGTAGTAATATTGTTCTCAGACGAGACTTATGGCAGGAGAATACAGACTGACTCAACACTTGTTCCCTTTCCTGGCCTAGAGAAGAAGCAATAGAAAGCGCATCAGAACTGATTTCAAGGACGGTACTCAGCTTCCGGTTTTCGATTTGAGCAAGATTGCTTCAACAAATTTGATTCCAGTAAGCACTCCTCCAGTCCAATTCGCAATCGACAATACATCAAATAAACTAGAAAATACGCTGATCAAGCGTGGTCAGAATAGAAAGAATGACTCCTATTTACGATACAAATGAGTAAAAAACTACGAAAAGCGTTTCGAGCGAATAATCCAAATCCTCATGCGGTGCCAACAGCACATTTGTTTCGCCTTCTCACCAAATAGCTGAACGGTGCCTTGTACGGAGTAGCCTATATCCATGTTCCCATAATTGCGGCTTCAATGGCGCCTGAGGATACGTCCCAGAGAAAGTGTTGGCCGCTACAAGCTACCTCAATGCTTCGAATAGACCACTACGGCGGCACAGTCGTTCTGGCACACTGTTACCGCCAAAGTAGCGGGAAAGGAGGACCAGGACAGAAGGGGCGGACACCTCTCCATCAACCAATACACAAATAAAGTCTCGGTATTTCAGGCCGATCTGGAGAGGCACTAGCATGTTCTGAGGAGACAACCTCGACATAATCATTCATAAAAGTTACATTTACCCGCTGGGGAATACGTGTGCAAACCAAGCCGGTTGCAAGGTCACAAAACTTGCATAAATATGCAGTTATGCCAAGAACTACGAATCGTCCTGGTGTCTCTTGATCGACGCTCGTGACCGAGGAATACGCAAGGCAATACTTCAATTTTCCACAGATATCGGAGCCGTCATCATAACGCTGACCATGTCGCATTGTGCCAGACAAGGAGTGTCGTTACAAGGAGCCAAGCTCCCTCAGAGCTTGTGAACGACAATACACCATGGAGTGTGGTTTTGAAACAGGCAACAAGTCATTGCGGACGAGCAGCGGCTGCGGTCCTGGTATCTCCGGAAGAAGAGTCGTGGTATCCTGTCTTTGAACAAAGGGACTGCCAAGACGCTTGCCGCCTCACTTTTCTGCCGCTTCTGCCGCTTCCAACTACCACATGATTACACGCCAGTGTGAATGGAGCTCTTGAAAGACGTGAGGAGCCCGGTATTTGTCTGGCAGTGCACTACACGCCGAGTTCACGGCTCTGATTACGACCTTGACTTTGAGCTAGAGTGGCTGGGGTATTCTGATGAGACACACGGCCGACGAGAAAAGGGCATGACATGGAATATCACGAAATGTCCGACATATCTAGCCGCGGCTTGACAGCCCGTATACGAGATGTCCGGGGTGTTCAAGACCATGAGGAGTCCACGGCGTGACTAGACGGCTAGATGACGTCTGCTTTGGCTACATTGGGGGGTGAGATACGAGTTAATCTCATGCCCATGGGGTATCTCAATGAGATTTGTGGCGGACTCTTTCAGATCCCTTGGATGGCATACATGTCGATCTAAGTTACACCTTGGCTGAATCAATGGCATGTGCTCTGACACTAGTCTAGCGGCGGCCCGTCTGAAAGCAGATTGGGATCCAGGCTTGAGAGCGAGAGCGAGGGCATCAGATTGCAAATTCAAGACAAGATGGTCACCGGATGCCCTCCGAGCTGGATACACGCTGCCCGAAAATCTTCGGATTCCTCAGAAAGCAAAATCGAATCAGGGGCTGATGTCTCTGATGCCTTGCGTTAGTCTTGACGAGTTGGATACAAGCCGTCCAAAAGTACCGATACCTTTGGTAGGCGGGGTGTCGAGGCTTGCTCGTGATGTCTTGGTGTATTAGATATACACCGTCCGAAATATTTCGGACATCTCAGAGAAAGCGGCATGAAACTATGGAGTTGATACCCCTTGCAGATGGTACGCCACAACTCAGTCCTGCCGCACTGATGGAGTTAGAGATAGGCCGCCCGAAGGACTTTGGACATCTCCGAAGACCGCAATCTATGTGATAATGTGATATCTCTCAGCCGAGACATGCGTCTGAACATCTCAAAAAAGCAAATCTGGTTGATCAAGTCCAAGGGAGGAGGCCGAAAGTCTTCGGGTTTCCAGAAATCGCGGCTCTATTGGCCGACAGCATGGCTCCATATTGACGCCTTCTTAGAACAAGCGAGACATGCTCGAGAGCCATGGAGGCTATCATTTTTGACGAAATGACTTGGTCAGAAACCTTTGACAAGCGAGTTAACTGAGACTGGCGTCAAGGGAAACAGGCTGACCTGAGAAAAAGCAATTCTATGGACTCTTTTTGAAGGCTAACGAATGTGACAGCTCCAGTCCGAAAGATTTCGGCCCCCCAGAAAAGAACAATCACACCCATTAGGGCTTGGTTTCGCCTTCATGCTGACATGTTACTCTATCTAGGGCGGCCTTGAACTGAATGCCTGTCTCAGCCGCACACCACGATCTGAGTTGCTGGGGTCCTTTGGTCCCCGAGATGGTTGCATCCTGCGCCCGAGAACCAGGTTCTCTCGCCCATCACCGTCGCCAGGCGCGGGTGGTGTGTCTGCCTGCTTCGTATTCCGAGCCATGGATGGACTAACGACGCCATGTTCCACTCGCCCCGGCCTTGAGGAAGCAGTGACAGCCATGTTACAGAGTGAACATGTGCTCTCTCGCAGAGTGATCACGCTGGCAAGCCATTGCGGGGCACTGGGAGTGATTGATTGATACGAAGCTCGATCAAGGAGGACGGCCATGGATTTCACGATCGGAGTGCTTTTATTCGCCCAAGTCCGACCGATTATACAGGAGGCCCAGACGCGGCAAGAACCTGTACTGCTGTATGTAGAGAAATGGAGGGTAAAGCAGCATGGGCCAAGCACGCGGAAGATGATTTGTAAATTGCAGTCCCTTGAAGTGACGATGCGGTGCTACCCTCCGTGTGAGAGTGCCGTACCTAGTGTGTCATAACCTGTACTCGATTGCTCTGTACAACAGCAGAAGCCACCTAGAGTCCACATCGGTATCCTCTGCCCAACTTTCAAAACACAGTCAGCATAGAATCAATCTCCAGCCTAGCCATTGATTAGTTATGCACAAGATGGTCGAGCAAGTTGATTTTGAGTTGCCGTCGACTTTGCTCTAACAGACGATAGCGGATCGACTAGAAATCACCCATTGAAAATAGAACAAGACTAGGGCCCTGTTCCCGCCCCCCTTTCCGTCGCCGCTGCTTAGCTAATGGCTGTGCTCCAGTCTTCGTGCAGGCTAGCGTCCTGTTGTGTTCAGGGGAGAGCGGCCTATGGCTCTTTTCCTTGCCATTAAACTCCCCGCCATAATCACGAGCTCACACTATTTACTCCAAGGTTACTGTCCTACCACGCAATGTCCAACCTGTTCTCTGGAATGTGAGTGTCTTTTTCTTTTTCCCCCCGGCTCCGTTTCCCCTTTGGTCTCTTGTGCTTCCCGTTTGGGGTTTGATATTACGTGTCGTGCTCCTTCAGCCGCAAGTTTGCTAACTCAATGTCTCGTCTCCGGCACCAGAAAAGCCCAGATTCGGGGAAACTCTGCCAAGGCAGGGACTCCTGTCAAGAGTCCAACCACGCCGACCGCGTCTGAAGCTCCGGCTCCAGCTGCAGCGTTTCTTCACAGGACCGCGGCCGCGGACCACTACCCGTCCGCCAGTTCGACGTCGAGTTCAGTGCCTAGAGTGGCTCTGCCCGAGTCCCTGTCGATCGCCAGGTCAATAGAAGCCGTGGTTCCCACGCCCCTCGACATCCCCCAGCCATTGCCGCTATGGCTCAACACGGCCTGTGCCAAACACATTGTAAAGGGAAACTTTATGACGCTGAGTGCTCGGCCAAAGACGGTTGACCACGGAGAGTGGGTGGCACACCAGGGTAAGTAAGCCCAAAGGAGGGAGACCGATAGAATCGGGAAGAGAAAGATGTACACAGGAAGAGAGGAACAGACCGAGAGATATTGAGAGAGCGAGAGAGGGAGAGAGAGAGCATGCTTGTTCTGACAGTTAGCCATACAGTGGTCGAGCACTACCGCAACCTCTGGAACTTTGTCCGAGTTCTCCACGAGAAGGAGGAGGATGGCACAAGCATCTGCAACCCGACAACATGCCCCAAGATGTCTGCCGGCAAGTAAGTGGCCGCCTTGTT
Source organism: Trichoderma pleuroti (assembly GCA_001721665.1). Classification (NCBI taxonomy): domain Eukaryota; kingdom Fungi; phylum Ascomycota; class Sordariomycetes; order Hypocreales; family Hypocreaceae; genus Trichoderma; species Trichoderma pleuroti. Next base: position 121,114 of record MDJU01000012.1, read on the forward strand.
GCCCCATTGAGTTTCGAGGGCGTCTGGGCTAATGCATGCGCGCGCGTGCTGTGTAACACAGGAATCACTCGTATACCTGGCTCAACAGGAATCACGAGCCGGTGGAGCTGCCAGCGTATGAATACATGAGTCTGATGCAGCGGTGGATGTCTGGTAAGATGGACGATACTGCGCTGTTCCCTACCGACCCCGACACGGTGTCGTTTGCCATTCACCCCGAGTATACGAGCAATGCCGCCCAGCAGGGTCCCGATGAGTGGCTTGGGGCCAGAAGCGGCTTTCCCAAGCAGCTCGGGGGCACCTGTCAACTGATATTCCGCCAAATCTTCCGCGTCTACGCCCATCTGTACTGGGACCACTTCGTGGAGCCCTTTTACCACCTCAACCTGGAGAAGCAGCTGAACAGCTGCTTCAGCCACTTTATCCTGACGGCCACGACGCTCGAGATGCTGCAGCCCAGCGAACTGGAGCCCATGCAGTACCTCATCGACTTGTGGGCGGCTGACGGCACGTTCCCGCCGGAATCCAGACCCTATGCCTATGCCAACGTCGAGCGCGGCCGATACATCCAGAGCCTGGGCACTGCAGCTTGAGAGGGCAACTATCTGCTAATGTGCTCTTAGCAGCGGAGAACTTACAGGGCCCTATTTGATTGGGCCTCGAGAGACTATTTTTGGCCGATCCGAGTGGTCGCGTGAAAGAGAAAGATTGGGGAAATGAACGAAACGAGAAGAGACAGGGAAAGGGAAAAAAAAGAGATCCAAGAGTCACTTTTCGAGACATCACTAGGATGATCTGATACCAAGTGCTGGGTTTTCCTCCTGTGACGACGACGAGCATCCTATTTTTGGCCTTGTCGTTTTTTTTTGAGGAGCGTCTGGAGAAGCCTGATTCTCCCACTGGACTGCTCTACTACGAGATTGCTAGATTACTACAAATACCAACGAGTATCGACTGCGCCTGAATGTTTTTGTGATGTGTTGACGCCAAGATGATTATTCCTCTTCTGTTTTCTTGTGTGTGTATATCTGTCCATGGATTGCAGTCTACTGTTGCCTACAGGTATTACCTACTCCCTAGATACTTGTCTCGATCCATCTACGTGCTACAAGATGTGACACCACTGGGCTGGTCTCTCCTGTCACCACGGATCGTGGCAGCAGAAATCATACGAGAAACAAGCTGGTAACCGTTGCATCATGTCACGGCAGGGTATTTGGCCATGGCGGCGACCCTGTTACGTCCGGCTTTTTCTCTCCGCAGCGTTCAGTTTTCGTAGCAGCTGCTTCGTACCAATCAGTCATGCAGCAGCTTCGCATAGCTACAGGAACGAACACAAGCGTGAGACCGATAAGGCACGGAGCCGGCAGTCAATGACTCCTGAACCGGCTCAACGCCTCCGCTTCTCTTTCGCGGACACTTTCCTGACCCTCTCTTTGGCGAGCCCTAGTTGGGATCCTCGTCATGTATATGCAGGCCTATTGACCGGTGTGGATTTCTGGTGGGTTCATTCTCATTTGCTCGGGGCTCAAGCTTTCTTTTTTCTCATGCAGCTGGCCATGCAGCCCATTTGCCTCCTCTCCTGCAGGCCCGAGCCAAACAGAATGGATACGGGAAGCGCGGGAAGCGTCACGGAGGCGAAGAGGAATGCAAGAGAAGAGGGGGTTCTGGCAATGGCCACGCGTGGGAGCCATGCTCTCGTCTCCTCTTCGCGGCAGGACGGCGTCATATGCTTGGGATTCCACGCCTCTTTTTTTGCTGGACTAGCCGACACGCGAGCACCCCACGCTGGGGCAGATGCGATGCGATTGGTATTGTCGGTTCGTCCTTTTGGGCCAGTCAGGACGTGGGAAGTGATGGGTTCTGCAGAGGTTCAAGGTAGCATCACGGATTTTGTCTCAGAGGACCAAAGTAAACGCTACCACTGATTCAGCGCGTGTGTGCGCCAGTACGCCTTGTAACTGATACAGCGCAACACCAAGGACCGGGTTTTTTTTTTGGCTCAGCACTGACAAGGCTCTGCGCCATCGTTTGGCCGCCTGCATATGTACGTTTCTCACCGGTCAATCCTCCGCCTAGCCCCTCTGCTGCTCTGGTGGGTGTACAGCATGCGCATTGAAAGGGGGGAGGGGGCTTTTGTGAGGGCGGGGATTTTTGTTGTTGTTGTTGTTGTTGTGAGGATGAGTATGCTGGAAATAGCAGCAAGAATTGTAACGTGAGGAGGAAACAAAGCGAAGCGGCAGCGGCCCTTGCTGCAGGCGGACGGATTCGAGTACAGGAGTAATCAAATAATTCCCCCGCGGCTGACGCAGCGAAATGGCATCGAGTCAGTCAGTCAGTGCCAGCGTACGAGCATGCAGCATTCCGGGCTGTCCACGTTTGACGGGCTTGGTGTTCAATGTTTCTTTATTTAAAACAAGGGGCCTGTCGTGGTGGCGTTTGGTCGCGGTGACACTGCGGTCCCAGCAAATGGGCTAAGGGTCGCAGGTAGCAGCCACTAGCAGTTGCCAGAGCTCGGGGCGGTTAGTTGCACTGCCTGACGCAGCTTTTGATGCGGCTTTTGATGGATGTAGTAATTCGAAATACATGTCGAGTCAGCCGGGAGACAACCTAGTTCCTTGTATTTTGTTGGTTGCGGCGAGTCTCTGCAAAAAATTGAGCCTGTCTGGTTAGCACTCGTATTGACAGCTTGTTGGTGGTTGTGGTGAGTGCGAGTACCAGGTACAAGGCGATAGTGCTGGCACACCCATTTCTCGCTAGCGGTGGGGCAGTCTGGCTCTCCCCCGCGCCGCGTGATTGGCCAAAGCTGCAAAGCTTGAACCGCTAAGGAAACCTGCAAGGTGATTTGATTCTCTTCACACAGGCAGCATTAGCGAGCTCAGCTTTGGCGAACAAAAGCAGCCACCAGAATTCATCACACAGTAGAGGAAAATACAAACAATGGACAATGATAATGATAATGTGAAATTACATAATAATTAATATAGCGAAATTAAAAAAAGCAAGTTTTCATTCCTTCCCATTGCGTGCAGTCTGTACAAGTACATCCGTGTGATAAGGAAGCAAGGCCCCTCTGCCTTAGTCAGCACCTGCCCATCCATGTATCGTGTACTTTGCCGCGTCCAATCTCTGCTCGTCCTCAACTGTCTGTCTGGCTGTCTGTATCCTCAGACCCATCGACGCGCCCCGGTCGAGTTACACCACCTCTGTGGCCTTGCCTCGAAAACGTGCAAATCACAACGCCCAGATGAAGTCCAAGGCACTGTGAGCGGCGCTTCTCCGCACGGCATACAGGCTCGAGTACATGCGGCCAATCCCTGGCGGCATTTGGCGTTGAGCAACAGCCGGAATCCAATCCTCCTCTTACGCTCAGACACTCACCTTGGTTGCCAGCCATCGCCAAGTTGTTGCCTCTAACAACGTCCCTGTCCGGTCTCCCCTTGTCTGCATTGCATTGTGTGCCCATACCCCCAAGTCAGTTATCCAACTGGTCTTCCACCTCATTCTCATCCAGGGTTTGAAAAAGAAAGAAAGAAAGAAAGAAAGAAAAGCATTCGTCTATAAAACGAGCCAATCCCGCAATCCCGTGGCATTTACTTCAACAACTCGCCATCCAATCGCGCATCCGCGACTCGGACTGTCTCTTGTCTCTATATAGCAACAACCTAACAAGGTGTGTTGTTGCAGAGGCAGAATTCATTCCATTTGATTCTTGGCCCTTGTTTGACAATTTATATCTTCTTCAGCCGCTACATGTCGTTGGATCTAGACTTTGAGCCCGATCATTATTTTTTCGACTTTCATCCTGAAGGTCCTACTTTCAACTACTGGCGCCGTCAGTTTCTCGACTTTCAAGATAGCTTCAGACCACCAGACAACCCCGCGCGCGAACTCTCGCCTGAAGACTCAGAGCCATCACCCTATCCCTCCCCTTTCCACTCCCCATCTCCCCCCTCGAGCATTGCAACCATGGATCTCGAGATGTTGGACCTGGGCAGAAGCAACGACGATGTGCCTGTTCACACGCCTCGTCGTCGTACCAGGAGTGTTGAGCCCTCAACCACTCGTCTGTCCATTCACACGCCCTCGAACCGCTTCTTCCAGAACCCTCACTATCCTCACTCGGCCATCAACACGCCGGCTGCCCCAACCCCCCATGCCGTGGCTGCTCGTCGAGCACTTGACCAGCGTCGCATTGCCATGTTCACCCCGGGCCGCACTCGTCGCCAGAGCTTCAGAGAGCAGAGAGAGACGCCCATGTCGATCCTGCGCCATCTTGGCCGCGCCCTGGCTCCCACCAGCCATGTGATTGCCTCCTCATCCTCCCCGGACAAGCCCTCTCCTAATGGCAGCGGCAGCGGAGGGTCCGGTGGCCGTGGTCGGCGCGCATCTCGACGAGCTGACGATGATGACGACGAGCTGCCAATTGATAGGCCTCGTCTATCTCTGCCCCTTGATGAGGGCTCCTCCTCGGACGACTTGCAGCCTCCACAGTCGTCCATTCTCGATGACGGAAACGTGACTGTTCAGTCTGTTGAGCTGCCTCGTCGAGCTACCAGCGAGGGCCCCCCAAGGCGCAGCTTTGGCTTCTTTCCGGGATCTGGCGACGACATCATGTGGGATGACATTTACGGGGAGCACATGGGGTCGGATCCCTTTGGTAGATCAATTGAGATTGCCCCCCCGGCTCCTCTGGATCCCGAGATTGCAGATTTACGGTATGTGCTTGCCATTGGTCTTTTGACACAATGAATTTTGTTTGATTGAATGACGTGCTAACATGACTTGTAAGGCGACCTCCTGGTGACCGTCGCGAAAGCGACTTTAGCCTTGACATGCCGTCTGGCCTGAGTGACAATGATCAAACCACCTTTTACATGAGGTCTCCCGTGGTTGATGACGTCCAAACCATGCCCAGTGCTCCCAACCCCGTTGATGAGGATATTGAAGCCATGAACGAAAACAGTCAGGTAGAAGTCGAGACAGAACTCGAGGCAGAAGCATCGGCAGAAGCATCGGCAGAGGCGTCAGCAGAGACGTCAGCAGAGACGTCAGCAGAAGCTTCAGCAGAAGCGTCGGCAGAAGCAGACAAGCCGGCAGTGCAGGTATTGGACGACCAGTTTCCTGATTATGGCGACTTTGAGTCCGTGTCCAGCCTGGGAGACGCTGAAATGGAGGCCATCACCAAGATTGACTATGAGACGTTTGGGCAGGAGCCCGTGAGGCCCAACGACGACATCATCGGATACCCTCACGGCCGGCCCAAGAAAAAGAAGGCCAAAACCTCCAAAGACCAGGATCTCCAAGCACAACATTGAGTATCCGCAGCTGCCGCCCGCCTTTGTCAGGCAGGTTACCCAGGCTGCCATACAGACGACGGGGTTGATCAACCAAAGAATCCCCGCCGACACCCTCGGCGCCTTGACGCAAGCTTCGGATTGGTATTTTCAGCAGCTCGGCGAGGATCTAGGCGCCTACGCCAATCACGCCGGTCGAAGAACCATTGAAGAGCGCGATGTCATTGCCTTGATGAATAGGTGAGTTTTTTTGTCTCTTGTTCCTATTTCCTCCTCTTCACTCTCTCTATTCTTACATCCATCTACCTTCAACCCACTTTTTCTACCCATGCTGATGATATATTGTACACAATAGACAACGCCTCCTTAATCCAGAACTCTCTCTCTTCAACCTGGCGAACCGCCATCTTCCGCGCGAGCTCCAGCAGATGCTGAGGTGTGCTATTCCCATGGCCCATCCTGGCACGTATGCCACCCATGCCACCCTTGCCACCCATGTCGCGTACGTGCCCCACGCCCGCGTACGTGCCCTATGGCGATGGCGGCTCGAAGCGGAAGAGAGAAGAAGAAGAAGAAGAGTATGATGAAGATGATGACGATGAGGAAGAGGAGCTGGTCTTTCCAGAGGATGAGGATGAAGAGGAAGAAGAGGAAGAAGAAGACGAAGAGCAATAGTGGTTTCTTTGAAACGGGCATAGCCATTTGTACGCAACCATCTCTGGCCACGCTTTTCATCTTCTTTTCCATTTCTTTTCGCTCCTTGTATCCCCCTCCTCCTTTCACTCTCCTTTTACATTATATGTTTACTTTGATTGTTTCCCTCTACTCTTTTACTGTGCCCGCCGGCCCGAACTCGGCGAGCAATATTGGACGGCGGCTTCTTGAGCACCATGTACAGCATGATTGACGTGGCGATGCTCAGACCGTACCTGCGGAGTCAACGAGTTAGGCGACTTGATGGAGACTGATTTGACTGCAAGCCATGACTGGCGTTGTTTTGCTTCTTGTCTTTTCGCGAATAGACAGGCGGAGGAGTGTTGATGCTTTTACTTACCATGTAAAGATGTACTGGGCGTGGTTGTTCCTCAGGTTGACCTCTGCGGGTCGTCCAAATGGGATTCCGCGAGCCTCATAGTCTACCATGCGCATATACTCGGGTTCTGTAAACGTTGAATTTGTATTGTTTAGCGATGGATTGTTCAAGGGATAGGGATAGGGATATTGATATGGGGTATTTGGGATATGGGTCTCGTCGAGAAAAGGGACAACATGCGGGAAGCTTGGGAACGCTTGGGATTTCTTTTTGGGACGCTTTGTGGGATATCTCAAGTTTGCTATTTTGGGGAATGTTTGGCATTGGAGTCGCCTTGGTAGCTTGACCTAGGTAGAGACAATCTGGAACAACAGACAGTGAGACAAAATCACTCACCCATGGTAGCCTCTATCCACACCGGTTGACTGCCCGTCAGAGCGGCCATCTGGTGGACGTCGGGAAAGTAATACTCGCCCTTGTCGGGCCTGTTCTCGGGCGTAAACATATTCTTCTTCCACGGCTCGCGCAGCAGCCCCTCGACCGTGATGGTGCCCTGGACCAGGCTGTCGGGCCGCGTCCTCTGGCTGCGGTGCTTCTTGCTGATCCAGCCGCGGTTGACGAGGATGGTCGAGCCGTCCTTGCGCTCCAGGGGCGTGATGACCATGAAACCGTCCTGGCCGTCGCGCATCCGGGGGCCGACGAGCATCTCCTGGTCGTGGCGGAAGCGGCCCGTGGCGAGGACTCGGCGGTAGTCGAACTCGCCGACGACGGAAGGGTCGATGTGAGGCGGCAATGGGAGGGGCTCGCGGATGAGGCGGTCTTCGAATTTTGCAATGAGCCTGGTTTTCCAGTCGAGGCGCTGGACTTGCCACGTGCCCAGGAAGAAGGCGGTTATGGGGATGAGGGCTGTTTTGATTGAAAAAGAAAGGTGTTAATAACAGTCATCATATTGTGTGTATAAGTAGATCTGCTAGTAATCACTTATACGCAAGGCTATATGGTGTTTGTATGCTTGGAGGAGGGTGTACGAACCGAGGAGGATGATGCCCGGGCCGTGTCGCTTGCCCGCGCGAACCGTCTGCGGCTGCAGATCGACAATGGAGACAAAGTTTGGATCATCCGCAGCCGGTTGCTTGTTGGATCGGGGGACGGTCGAGGATATGCGTCTGCAGTGGACGGCTCGGGGCGGGAGGATGCGAGCTGCTGCTGCTGTCCGGGAGCATGGGGGAACGGATCTGGTGGCGATGCTGCCGCGGGTCGCCCGCAGGCTGCGCAGCAGATGATGTGAGCAGTTCATCAACGCTGATGGGATTGTGCGCTTGAACTGCCGGGTGCGAGTCGAGATATTGGTGTTTGTCTGTCTTGGTTTGGATTTGGAGATTTGATAGTATGATGGCATTGATGGACGCTGTGGGTTGACCGCCTGCCTAAAGGGGTTGTGTAGTGGGGTTTAGAGGCGCTGTAAGTCGTGAGGCTGGCTTCAATAGTGTGTTTGACATGTCAGAGTTCAAGTCTTTGTGTATGCGCATGGCGGATTCCCTTGCTTGGGCTGTGTGTTGCTCTTTGACTTTCATTGGACAATTTGTCGAGTAAATCATGATTCTCATCCATTGTGTGTAATTGTTTGCATTTTCGGTTGTTTTCCCAGCCATTGATGAAGAAATATCGCCAATCTGCTTGTAACTTTTTGTTTCTGCAGGGTGCAATGCTCGCTCCTGGAATCCGACTGGGACGACGCTGGAATGATGCCACATCAACCATCCATCAAACAACGGCCCTTTACGAGTCTACATCTTTCACCTTTTACAATCCATCAGCGACCATCTCCAACCGCTGTGGAACTGACAGCTCCGTACTACAGAATACAGTCACAAATTAGCATCGCAAACTAGTGCAGGTCCCCTCCCAACAAAAACCGCCAGCGATTGAGCCGCCGGTCCTCGTAAAAAGAGGTAAAAAGAGGTACAAAGATAGCCACCGCCCGGCCCAAAGCGGATGCCCGGCGGAACCTTTTGCAAGCCGCCGCCGGTGGATCTCGCTGGTCCAATCTTCGTTGGTTGACGCCCATCAAAGCTGGCCTTTCGTCATCGGTTTCCGCGCATTTCGTCTCGTCTCCCCCAAGTGTCAACGTTGTCCAGACAGCGGCAAAAGGCCCCAACAAACCCGCCGATTCTTTCTCTTCATTCTGTGCTCCGGGATTGCTGCTGTTGTTCCGCGATTGCTATTTGTGCTGCACAGCAAAGAGACGCGTGTGACAAAAAACGTAAATGTGAATCGAATCCCTGTCGTTTGCTGTATTACTATCCATTCTCGGGTGCCGCCCGGGCTGCGATTCCCCCTCCTCCTCCGTCCCGGCAACTCGTCGAGTTAATCATCATCCTCCCAACGCCGAACCGCCGCTCCGCCTCCTACAAAGATAGAATACTCGAGCTTTTCAACATAATACCGCCGAGATACGAGATTTGTACGATAATTCGAAAGAAAAAAGAGAAAGTCCAAAAAAAGGGGAAACAGCCATGTTTTACCAGGGGAGCCTGCAAGAGGGCATTTCCACGGCGGTGGGCCAGCAGAAGCTGGTGCTTTGCTTCGTGACGAGTGCGTGATTGAATTTCGCTGTCCAGCCGTCTGTGCACCTTGTCTGACGCCGAATTAGATGAAAACGACGAGAGCCACACATGGGAACATGAATACCTACAAGACAGCTCTGTAAGGCCGCCCGCACCCTCCCCGACATGGCGGTACACGACACACGATGTAACATGCATGCTAACAGCTTGGGACGCAGCTGTTGAAGCTGATAGAGACGCAAGCAGTCGCCCTGCGGCTCATTGCAGACTCGGAAGAGGCAGGATACCTGTCGCAAATCTTCCCGCTCCCCAAGACGCCGACCGTCGTCATCATGAAGCACGGCGAGCTGAAGGAGTACATTTCCGCCGGCACCAGCAAGGAGGATTTCCTCCGCCGGATCCTCGTCGCCTTCAACGCCGCCCCGCCAGCGGTTTCTGCCGCGGCCGCATCGTCGTCGTCGTTGCCATCACCGGCCTCGTCACCGGCAACTTCACCGACAAGACCGGCTGCTCCTGTCCCCCCGGCCGCACACGCTTCCGTTCTCGCTCCCGCCCCTTCGACATCTCCACCGCCGCCGTCCCAAGCCCAAACGCAATCACAATCGCAGACACAGGCGCCGCCCGCGAGCGTACAAGCGGCCGCGCAATCCGAGATTGTCAACAGGATCCTCGCCGAGAGGGCGGCCAAGCTCAAGGCGCAGAAAGAAGAGGCCGAGCGAAAGGCAAAGGAGGAGCGGGCCAAGGCCCAGGAAAAGGCCAAAGCCGAGGCGCAAACAGGGGCAAAAACAGGTGGCGCCAAAGTATACCAGCAGGCAGAGGAGCTCAAGAAGAAGCGATTGGCGGAGCAAGAGGAACGCCGAAGAATCCTGAAGCGAATAGAGGACGACAAGGAGGAGAGGCGGATGCGGGCGTCGGCAAAGGAGCAGCAGAAGATGGAAAGCCAAAAGGCCGACGACGCTGCTTCCTCGACCGGCGCGAAGCTGAGCAAGCTGCCCTCGACGACCAGGGTGTCTGAAATGGCATCGATACAGGTCCGGCTCTTTGACGGCTCAACCATCCGCTCGCGGTTCAAGACGGCATCGCCCCTAAAGGAAGTCAGGCGCTGGGTCGACGAGAACAGGGGCGAGGGCAATGCTCCCTACACGTTCAAGCAGGTCCTGACACCGCTGCCCAACAAGAACATTGACGCGACGGAGGAAGGCAAGGCCCTCGGCGAGCTGGGCTTGGTGCCGTCGTCAACACTGGTCCTGATTCCCGTGCAAAAGTACTCCTCGGCCTATGGTGCGGCGGAGCAGCAGCAGAAATCCTTCTTTTCCAAGTTTCTCGCCATGATCCTGGCCTTCTTCACATGGCTCCTGAGCTTGGTTGGCCTGGGCGGCGGACAGAGAGAAGCCGCGAGAGAGGGGGGGTTGTCGGATGCGACGGCGAGAACGGCTTCCGAGGAGAGGAATCGCCGAGTCCGAGGTCTACAGAACTTGCAGCGCGATCACCAACTTTACAATGGCAACTCGGTATGTGGCTTTTTATACTTGTATCAAACATCAACTGTAGGCTAACCACGCATGTTGTATAGCTGAATTTTGAGCCCCAGCCAGACGACGAGGAAACATGAGAGCAGAAGCAGTGTATAATAGTTCAACAGCATTGGGTATTCCTCCGCCTTCTAAGCGTCTTCTTGTTAACTTGTCTTCTTGTTTACTTGAAACTTTCTATGTTCAGCTTGGAGGGGGGTTCTTGGATTTTCTTCTCTTCTTTTATTTCTTTTGGTTGTTTTATTTGTACAAGTACAGGATTCAAGAGCAGAGTGCACCCATCTATAGGGATTTTCCTTGAATAAACCCAGCGAGTCCTCTTTATGCGCCTCTATTTCGCATTCGCAACCTGGTGTTCCTCTGCCCAAGTTATTGGCATCTCACTTGTGACTCCAGCGATGCGCCCATTATGGAGAGTGTCTGTATGTATGTCTGTGCGTACGTATACCATCCTCCCTTGCATGCGTGCCCTTTCCAAGTTTCATCTTCCGGATATGTATATACACATTCGTACTCGTCTCGTCTCAACGGACATGTAGATTTACATACCCTTGATCCAATGACTCCTTCTACCGCATCTCTCCCATGCTGTATCGATTGTAATCTTGTCGCATCCTCTCTTCGCTTAGTACTGGCTAGCGGCGGCCTGGCAAGCCTTGAGCTGCTCAAGGTACCAGTTGCAGATCTGCATGTTGCCGCCGTTCTCGTCGAGGCACTTTGTGAAGCTCTGGGCGGCGCCGGCGCAGTTGTTGTACTGCTGGTTCTGCTGGGGAGCGGCCTGGGCCTGGACGGGAGCGGCGGGCTCGGAGGAACCGCCACTGAAGAGGCCGCCGATTGCGTGGCCAACAGAAGAGCCGATGGCGACACCACTATATGAAGGAAACGAAGAGAGTTAGCTCATTTGATGTAAAAAGAGTGGTTTGGTGTTGTGGTTTGCTCGTAGCCGAGGCAATTGGAGGTCCCGGAGATGGCAAGTGCGCAAACTCCGGAACCAAAGCGCCGAGTCCATGTCGGCATTGCGCAATACTGGAGGATCGAGCAGAGAAAAAAAAGTATCATGTAGGGAGTGCAAACGTACGCAGCGGTGCTGGCCATCTGGCCAAACAGTCCGGGGCCCTGGGACGCCTGCTGGGGAGGCATCGTGGCCTGGGGAGCGTGCTGCTGAGGAGCGGCCATGGTGGTGGCAGGGCGGCGCTGCTGAGGGGCGGGAGCAGAAGCGGTGGGGGCGCGAAGGGGCGCGGCCGACGGAGCGTGACGAGGCATTACGGCGGTGTGTTTTTTGTTGTGGTGAGGTGAGGAGGATGTTACGGCAAAGACAAATGGTCGAGTTCGGAGTTGGTGATGCTGGCAGAGGGTAGGCTGGAAGGTTTTATGCGCGGCCAATGGGAGGGGCCGAGTTTCTGCTCGTGCAGCTGGAAAACCTGCTAGTGCCTCGTTAGATGGATTGGGTTGGATGCCAGAGCCAGCAGAAATTATGGCGAGAACATTCCACGCCTTTGACCAGTCTAGAACGATGGCTGTGATTTATCGACAAGATTCCGTCAACGCTTGATGTTGACGATTGATATCCAATTCATTTCCCTTCTTGTATACCCATGTAAAGAATATTGCTGTCCGCCTTGAAATAAAGAAGCCCATTATACAGCCTTGCGCATGATGCTCGCAGATGCCCTCTTGAATCATTGCCGTCCATCTCTTGCCACCAACTACCATCCTGTCCCAAACTCTTTTTCCTAATCTAAACCCTTGATCAAGTGGTGCTTCTAAAAGAAAACAGAAACCAGAAAGAAAACCATTGCCGTTAAACGCCCCTTTGCGCAAGTGTTCGCCACCAGCCGTCAAGCACACGCTAAAAACCCTTGAATACAAAGTTGATGCCGCACATCATCCCCAGGGATCTCATTTCCGGCTCTTGCCCTTGCCCTTGCCTTTTGTCTTTGGCTTTTTATTCTGGCTGGACGATTCGTTAGTCTCTGAGTTGGCTGGCTGAGCAGCCTCTTCCGCGCTGCGCTTCTTGCTTTCTGCGGCCTTGAGCAGAGCCTTGGCGCGTTCCTCGGCAATCTTTTCCGCCAGCTTCGCGCTCAGCGTCTTGTTGTCGCTCTGTAGAAAAATGATTAGCACGACAATGAACAAGAAGAAGAAAAGATGATGAGATGGGATATCGCATCAAGTGATGCGCAGAGGGCCAACTTGCCAGATCGGCCTTGAGAATGCGCGCGGCTGCCTCCTGGTTGACAGTCAGCGTCCTCTTCGCCTCGGGCTCCTCCGCCGCCTTGATCTTTGCAAAGTACTGCTGGATCCGCTTAAGCTCAGCGTACACTGCGTGATTCTGCGCGTCGCCCCCTTGAACCTTGATGGATGCTGCGATGCGGGTTAGCCCATGCGAACCGCCAAATGAGGTAGCAACCGTTGGATCTCACAGAAAAGCAGAGATTCGATGGCATATGCCGTCAGAGAGAATAGTTTGGCGCGATCCAGCAGGGGCAGCTGTGAGGCCATCTCACTAATGTTTCCCAGCAAAGGCTCCAGCGCATCCTCCAGCCTGTCCAGCTGGGAGCCCAGCTTCTCCACGTCTGGCATGATGGTTGGTATATCCGCCATGATCGCAGGTGAAGAAATGAAGAAGATGAAGGTTTGCGAGAATGTAACGCAGAAATAAAGGCGAAACGCTGCTCAATGCAGCCTTGTCTTCACTTTTTCATCGACAGCACGATAAGAGTCGAAAAAAGGTTGGAAAGGGCTCTGGTGCCTTGCGTTATCGGACCATTAGTCTCTTATCGGGGTGCCCCTCGGCTATCGGGGCGCGATCCCGCAGTGGACCCCAGCGAGAAAAAAAGAACCAGATACAACATACGGACAATGGGAAGGGACACCGGCGCTCCTGCCATTCTCCCGCCTCTGAACCGCCCAAGCCTCCGAATTGCTCACCCAACAGCCACATTCGTTGACCACTCTCAGCGAAACTCACTGCAACCCGCTGCACTGCCGACCCTTTGCTTGAATCGCCTCCTCACGAGCACCGCTTTGTCGACACCCGAGGTCATAGCACGAGCACGAGCACGAGCACGAGCGAAATAGTAGTCCACCCACATACGGGGACAGGCCGAGACGCACACTTGCAGTCTTTTCCAACATATTCGCAATCCCCCCGTCTCAGCTGCAGCTCGCCGACGTTTCTCGGCAGTCTTCACGGTGGCGAGCTCAGTTCGACCGCGGCTATCCGCACGGATATGTCAGAGGTCCTCCGCATGGACTGGCGATAGCATCTGCCGGGGCCGGCGCTATAGCACGGTGGCATCGACCTCTGACAGCGGCAGCTGCAGCTCTTCTACATCATCACCACACGGCTCCTCATCTACCGAAGCAAACACACGATTCTCAGTGCCTAGGCCGTGGTCCAAAGCCCTCGGGCCCGACTCGACTAGCGCCAAACCGTCCTCGTCGTCTACGCCGAAATTCTCCGTGCCTTCGGTGCTGCTCCCTCCCGAGGCTGCCAAATCGCCTTCAGTACACAAGATACACATCCTTGGAGATGACGAGAGATCGAGATTCATAGCCCATGCCCTGTCCGGCGTCTACGACTCTGTTGAGATGCTGGGGTGGAAGAGGAGCTCACCATGGCCGTCGGCATCACCTTCTTTCTCGTCAAGGTACCGCAGCATCTACAAGTCCCGTCACGGCGACCAGCGCAAGATGAAGCTCGAGCACGTGTCCGTGACCCCCAAAGCCATCACCGGAGATGACAATTCACACATTGACCAGCTGCTCGTAGCTGGCCCGGGACACGACGCAGTGGAAGCATTGCAATCCGTCAAGCACCGCATCGACAAGGACACGACGGTGTGCCTCATGACGGATGGGCTGGGCGTCCTGGAAGAGGTGAGGCAGCGGATATTTCGCGGGACCGAATCGAGGCCTAGCTTCCTCCTTGGCCACATGAGCCACCGGCTGGCCTTTAACCGGGGCCAAGACTCGGTCAGGGAGCTGCGGTTCGGGGAGACGCGGCTGACGTTTGGTGATTTCGGCCGCGACGTGGACAAGACGGAGACGAGGATGAACTTTGTCAAGGCCCTGCAGGGCGTCAAGGACCTCAACTCGTCCCTAACACCGCTTGACAAGTGGCTCCATTTCAAGCTGCCGTCCGTCATCCTGGACTCGGTTGTGGAGCCCGTGTGCGTCCTATTGGAGATATCGTACGGCGGACTCTTGCGCAATCCTGCTGCCCAGCGGATGATGCACCGGCTGCTGGCAGAGATTGTCTCGGTGGTGGATGCCATGCCCGAGTTGGAGGGCTCCGCAGCGATACGCGACTTCATCCGCGGCAACCGGATCAAGCAGCTCATCTACAGCCGCATCATGGCGAGGCGCAGCGTCTCGTCCATCGAGCTGGAGCGGCAGATCCAAAACGGCCTGCCCACCGACGTCGACTACCTCAACGGCTTCTTTATACGGCGCGGCCACGAGCTGGGCGTCCAGCTGCCCACCAACACGATGATGAGGGACATGATCAAGGCCAAGCACTCGCTGGCCATTGAGAGGCTCAACTCGTACGTGCCCGTCGAGGAGACGTCGGTGCCCAGCCACTTGTCGTTTCGATATCGAACCTTGCCCGCTTCACACCACGGCAAGCTCGTGTAAATTACATTTCCGAGTACTACTTAGCCTGGACGGATCATGTGGCGAATCCACTTTTGTATACTTGAATATTTCCCATGTCTCTTTTTGTATTTGGACTTTAGGCATTAGCAACGGCGTGAGGGGGGGGAAAAGACATGGAGGCTTTCCGAGTCGTCGGATGCTTGCACTGCAATAAAAGGCAAGGCACGGCACGACGCACACGAATGAAATACACAGACATCAATGAACCTTGCGTATACTTTGCACATGCACATGCACATGCAACTGCAACTGCACCCTGACCAATATAACTCGTACAGGTCCGAATGGCAAAGGATACGGCCCAGCGAATCGGTGAAGGAAACGTGGTGAGCCTCGCGTCCCAAGGGCAATTTCAATTTCCCCCTTGCCTCGACGCGCCCGTTTGGCGGTCAGCGATTTACGGCACCAGATGCTCGTACGAAAGAGTCCCTGGCGTGCAGTTTGCGAATCGTCTCTTTCGGCCTGAGCCGTGGCGGTAACATTTTCGATGCCACGCGAGTGTACTCAAGGCCCTGCGCAACAGACTTTTTAACATGCTCTAGCACGGCTGCAATGCTACCTTGTGAAGCCATCCATACAACTGCAACTGCAACTCTTGGCCCTTGTTCGGACTCGAGCCTGTCCGATGCACCCGGCCTTTGGACGCAAATACTAGCTCGATACGTCACGATGGGCAGCTGAAGACCGGGGAACCAACCGTCGCGACCAAGGACCCAAGCGGGGTCGCAAATAACTCCATCGAGGCGACGATATCATAGGTTGAGTTAGTTCGCCGAGGGTGCTCAACGCCAGTCCCGTGTCTTGAAATTTACCCCATCATTTTACCCCTAGAGCTCCTTTTTTTTCTTGTTCAGCTTGACGATATTTTTTATCTTCCTCTCTCTTCTCTTTTTCCTCTCTCTTCTTTACTTTTACATCGTGTGTCTCCGTTGGAAAGCAAGCTACCTACACGCATTTCCCCACCAGTTCTTGAATGCGTGTAAGCCGAGTCTCACTTACACACACTTACACGCTTGATTTAGAGTTTGTCTGCATCTACACGGCACAACTCTAGAGAACGGGAAAAAAAGAAAGAAGAAGAAGAGAGAGAGAAAACCCCAAAAATCATACACGACTACAGAAAGCTGGAGTCAATCATCATGTCTTGTTTCAAACTACTTTCTACATTTCCCTCTTCTCCAGATTCCCCCCAGAGCTCAGCGCCTAAAGATCTGGCACGAGAGCTTGCCGGATCTGGACGGCATCACGCTGCACAGCTACAAGAAGGGATGCTGGGGTCTCCGAGGCTTGCCCAAGTCAGAGGCCGATCAGATGCTCGTGGACGAGGACACAATCGACTACGACTTCCGCCACGAGCTGCTGGACCCCGTGCAGGTTGATCTCTCCATGGCCTTTGTCAATCGCGAAGCTCGCAGCGTCGCCCTGTCTTGGATGCGCCGGCGAGGCGTCGAGACGCGCGTCAACAAGGCCAGAAACTGCCACGTCTTTGAGGAGCGGTTCGACCCGAAGCGCGATGCCCTCTTCATCACCCAGAACCAGTGGGATGACTTTTGTCTCGAGCCCTTTGACCGGCTCGCGCAGCCAGATCTCGCCAGCCACACGGTCAAGAGCGATGCGGACCTCACGCGCATTGCCATTCCTCACCCGACGGTTGGGACGGACTGCTCTTCGCTGGCCGAGGTGTTCCACTGG
Organism: Trichoderma pleuroti; assembly: GCA_001721665.1. NCBI lineage: Eukaryota > Fungi > Ascomycota > Sordariomycetes > Hypocreales > Hypocreaceae > Trichoderma > Trichoderma pleuroti. Next base: position 137,894 of record MDJU01000012.1, read on the forward strand.
TTCCCCCATCTGGAGGTGCTGTTTGTCGTCTTGGACTTGAAGATTGACCCCAAGATTGAGATGCTGCTGCGAAGGGGGGACCGCAAGCAGGCTAAGGCTCGTATGCAGAATCAGCAGTGGGTGGTCGAGGACGGCCAAGAAAAGACGCTCGTCTGGAACGGCGCGAATCGTCGCTTCCAGTGGCAGGGCAGTGCCGGCTTGGGCAACACGGCGCTGTATAGGAGGTATGGAGGATGGTTGGCGTAGGGAGAAGTTCGTC
>MDJU01000120.1:0-68716 GCA_001721665.1 Trichoderma pleuroti
ATTTGTGCACGACAGTGGGCGGGGTGGATCAACGGTGGCCAAACTCCCTCTCTACCTCATCCTCTACTACTCCTCTCTCTCTCTCTCTCTCTCTCTCCCAGGGTCGCGTCAGAATACGTACGATCTCGAAGGCGTGAGCGACGATGCGGACAGCCATCAGCTTCTTGCCGTTGTTGCGGCCGTGCATCATGAGCGAGTTGGTCAACCGCTCAATGATGGGGCAGTTGGCCTTGCGGAATCGCTTGACGGCATATCGGCCAGCAGAGTGGGTGACGTAGACGGGGTTTCGCAGGGAAATGTAGTCGCTATTTGATCAATCCATCAGCACAAGAAAACTTCCTCCAATGTTTGGCGAAAAAAATCAATCTTCTCCAATCTCGCGATTTCATTTCGAACGTACGTCAGAGAGATGTCGCGGACCTCGACATCGTAGTCCCACTTGTTGAACAGCTTGACGTTGCCAACCTCCTTGACAACATCCTTGGGGAGGGCGTCGGTAACGACGGAGTTCTCGATCTCGATTTCACCACCGTCAGACATCTTGGGCTATTTGCAGTCGAAAATTCCGGTGCTGGGCGGGACTGCGGTTAGTATTGCGGATTGTCGAGATGTGATTTTTCAAGAGGTTAAAGGTGGGCTTGGTCGGCGTGGAAGGGAAATTTTGGTGGTGTGTGCATCGGGCGAATCAGATGGCGCGAAAAGTTAGGTACGTACCCTGCACCCACGTTCGGTTAGGGCTCGGCTGCCCTGGTGAATTCGGAAGTGGGCAAACCGTTGAAGCGGGAGGGCTACTCTAAGTCGTCGCCAAAAATTCCAATTCCTCCACCACCTGTCCGTCGACAAGCCAAGCACATCACAGACAAAATGGTATGCCACCACCACCGCCGCCGTCGACCATGATGAAATGGGCGTCGCTATGCAGATGCTGATGTTTTAAAAATTCACAGGCGCCTGCAGCTGGAGCAAAGAAGCAAAAGAAGAAGTGGTCCAAGGGCAAGGTCAAGGACAAGGCCCAGCACGCCGTCCTTCTCGACAAGACCATCTCCGAGAAGCTCTACAAGGATGTCCAGTCTTACCGCCTCGTCACCGTTGCCGTCCTGGTCGACCGAATGAAGATCAACGGCTCCCTCGCCCGCCAGTGCATCCGCGATCTCGAGGAGAAGGGCATGATCAAGCCGGTCGTCACTCATAGCAAGATGAAGATCTACAGTACGACTCACCAACCCGTTCCCCTTGTGCGCGCGCTTTGAAAGAGAACAAGAGACACTGACAATTGCGCAGCCCGTGCCATCGGCGAGTAAATTTACCACCATGTTTGAAAGTTAAAGCATTGAGATTTGGCGCCTGGTTGGTCTGAAAGGAAGAAAATGGGCCATGAGTGAAGAGGATGATACGAGGTACATAAAGCCTTAGTTGGGACGCTTTTCATGCTCGGTGTAGCATTTCATGGGAACCGGAAACGCTTTAGCAAATGGCAACGGAATGAAGAACTTCAAAAAATGACCAAAAACGACGCGAATACCTCCTTGACCTTTGTGTGACGCACATGTCCGTTTTGCCAATAATTGTGATGAGCTTATGGGATGAACTGATGCTTCGTTGCCGCAATGTTGGCAGCACATTGGCAGGCTTGTGTTGCTTTTTTTATTCATCACATGCGTAATGGCGATGTCGATGTTGCACCATGCCATGCCATGCATCATACGCCATCAGGTCGACTGCTACTGCATTTATATCAACATCAATTCTGAATGTGCGGCCTATCCACTCTAGCCCCTAGCCTTCTGTTATCGTCTTACTACCGAGGTATTCTATACACATGTCCGTACAGCGAGGGCCATGTTTGCTGATGATTACTCTCCTGTTATAACTGTTGTAAAGAATCGAAACCTTAGTCGTGAGAAGATTTTGGCAGCATACTGTAGGATTGACCCATGCATCTTAGGTATTCTTGCCAACTCCTTCAGAATCTGTGAATTTCTCAGAGTGGCGTTGGACAGTGGCCCAATCAGATCAAACCAGATTGTGATAATGCCGAGCAGGTTATCAGCCACGGTCCTTAGCCCTTCTCCGCCCTCCCTTTCTTAGGTATCAAGGCATCCATATTTGCCTTCCGATGTTTGGTGGGATGCAACCAACAGAGAGAGTGCGCTGCTGGCGGGTATCGTGCAAGTGAACCCGGGGAAAAAGCAGTATCATGTACTACGGTGTGTTTTCCATCTTACCGATTATTGCCAGCCGAGTTTTTCTATTCGTCGTAGCATTCATAAAGAGTCAGAGTTCTGCAAGTCCCCTACCAATCAACCCCTTGTGAGTGAGCGCGTTGAGGCAGCACTGCTATCAAGGTCCACAACCTGAGGCAGAATAATGCCAGGTCACCCGGGGGAAGAGGGTGCTTGTACTAATACGCGGTTACGTCTGTTGGAGAACGAATGTGGAATGCAAGCACGAGTCTCGTGAACGAAAAAAGGGGAGACATGCGGCTGTGTTTCTTCTTCTTCTATTTCTTTTTCCCTTCTTTTCTTTTTTCCTCCTAGGGCGACAGGTACAGCGCAGCCTTTACCCCTAACAGCGATAGACCCGAATAGAGTTTTTAGGAGAGATTTCCTCGCCCGTGCTCCTGATACGAGTCTTGCTTGAGGCAAATACTGGCCGGCTTTGAACCAAGACCGACGGTGTCCACCTGTAACATGTAAGGCTGGAGACCTCGGCCTCCCTTGCACCAGTGGAGCCGGAGTAGGCGGGATGGCTTCTCACGGCCGGTCAGATCGGCGGCAACGGTGTGGCAATGCCTGGGAGATGGACAATGGCGACTTCGGGATGGTTGCACTCCTTGTCGTTCGCTGTATGTGCATTCACCACGGAAGCCGGGGAGTCCGCTAAGCCTCATGCTGTTCTCGCTCCAACAGTGTTTGGGACTTGGAGTCATGGCAGTAAGGGGCTGACCTCGAGTCCCGTCAACTAGACACTTGGTGCCATATGATGGCTGCAAGGCCCAAGACTACGCGGCTAAATGACGAGCTATACTATTTGTCGTCGAGTCTCTCAGCTGCCAGCTGGACTTGCATGTTACGGAGCACTCTTGACTGATAGGCCTCCATACCCACGGAGTACATGTATCTTCCATGCACAAATCTGGGGGGGGGACCATGGCTGAAGCGGTGACGAGCTGTGTGGACATGAAGAGCGCAAAGTGCGTGAGCAGCATTCTTCTATACGGAGTACTTTGTTCTCTGGGTGTCTCGGAGACGCCAGGAATAGGCAGGTTGGAATTTCGCACTGGCGGGTGGCCTCGGCGGGAGCAAGATCGGGGCGGACCGGGTGCAAGTTGTTGTTTGCACCCAGGGTGACATCAAGGCGCTGAGGCCGTGGGTGGTACAGCACAGTGCAGGTGCAAGGCAAAAAAAATCGAAAAAAAAAACTGGCGCAGCATCTCCTGGCGCCTGAAGGTCGCTGCTCCGGTGCCCTTTGGGCCGCTGGCACGGCCCCTAAAAGGCGCTCTGCCTGAGGCTGCCACGCGCTGTAGCGCTCTGTTGCCGTGGAAGGCAAAGCAGCGCGGCCCAAGCCTGCAGCGCTAGTGCGGCCGGAAAGAGTCGCTCTGAAAAAGTGTCCCCTTCGAGACCCGCCGCAATTTTTTTTCCCTCCCCCCCAAAGCCATTCGCCCGTCGGTGCAGAATTTTATTTCGCTCGACTCCCCCCGTTGTCCTTCTCTTCCTCCTTTCATCTCCATCTCCCCTCAATCCTTTCTTTTTTTCCGGGAAAGCGTTTGCACATCAGTCAAAATGTCTGAGAAGCCTCAAAAGGTCCTGGGCATGCCGGTAAGTTTGATTCTGCCTGCCTTGTCTGCCTGCGTCCTCCCCCTCCATCGGGTACGCCACGGGGGGGATTCCGAAACGACTCCGAGAGATATTTTGCCAATATCATCAATTGAATCGTCTAGATGACATTGAGATGCTGTGCAATGATGTTTGCCTTGGCCTCGCTCTCTGTCGTGAAGAATCTCTGTCGTGTGCCTGGATGAGAAATTTTTTTGCATCGCGTTTGCACATGTGAAACCTGACCGCTAACCATGTTTCTTTCAGCCCTTCATGGCGGACTTCCTCAGTAAGTCACTATTCGATGCTTATGCGCCATAAGCATCACACAAAGATGGCGGCTCGCGTCCGGCATCAAGAACTCGAACTAACAGACTGTCATAGTGGGTGGTGTCTCCGCCGCTGTCTCCAAGACTGCTGCCGCCCCCATTGAGCGTGTCAAGCTCCTCATCCAGAACCAGGTTTGTCTCTCCCCTCGGGACATGTCAACTGTGAAAACTTGTCTCTAACCAGGACAACAGGATGAGATGATCAAGAACGGCCGTCTCGACCGCCGCTACGCCGGCATTGGTGACTGCTTCCGCCGTACCGCCGCCGACGAGGGTGTCATGTCCCTGTGGCGTGGTAACACTGCCAACGTTATCCGATACTTCCCTACCCAGGCCCTGAACTTTGCTTTCCGTGACAAGTTCAAGAAGATGTTCGGTTTCAAGAAGGAGCGTGATGGTTACGGCATGTGGATGCTTGGTAACCTGGCCTCCGGTGGTGTAAGTTTTCCCTTGTTTACCTTGCGGTAATAACCCCTCATCTTCACATGCTTTGATACTGATACTCTACAAGGCTGCTGGTGCCACTTCTATGCTCTTCGTCTACTCCCTTGATTATGCCCGTACCCGTCTTGCCAACGATGCCAAGTCCGCCAAGAAGGGCGGTGAGCGCCAGTTCAACGGTCTTGTTGACGTCTACCGCAAGACTCTCGCCTCTGACGGTATTGCCGGTCTGTACCGTGGTTTCATGCCCTCCGTCGCTGGTATCATCGTCTACCGTGGTCTCTACTTCGGCATGTACGACTCCATCAAGCCTGTTCTCCTGGTCGGTAACCTCGCCAACAACTTCCTTGCCTCTTTCGCTCTCGGTTGGTGCGTCACCACCGGTGCCGGTATCGCTGCCTACCCTCTGGACACTATCCGACGACGAATGATGATGACTTCTGGTGAGGCCGTCAAGTACAAGAACTCCTTCGATGCCGCCCGCCAGATCATTGCCAAGAACGGTGTCAAGTCCCTCTTCAACGGTGCTGGTGCCAACATTCTCCGTGGTGTTGCCGGTGCTGGTGTCCTGTCCATCTACGATCAGCTCCAGATCCTTCTCTTCGGAAAGGCCTTCTCCGGTGGCTCTGGTTAAATTGCTTTTTCTACGTTCTGTATAGACATTCTCCGGGCGTCTTAACGCGGAGATGGGGTTAATTGGCCAGGTGGGTGTAATGCGGCGTCCACTGGTTGATCAAAAAGGAGACCGGAATGGAAGGTATTGAGGGAAGCTGGGCCAGATATCCCGACCTGTGTAACAGTTGCTATTTGCGGGTTAGACTGGCATGGGCACGGCGTATTAGTCGTTTTGGCTCTTGCCGTGCTTTCTAGGTCGCTGTAATTATACACCAATGCAAGTTCCCTTGATTTAGAGATTTAAACAACAATGCTCTGATTTTGATATCCCAAGTGCAACGTGTGTCGTGTGTCGTGCCTCACAATGCAATTTTTTTCTCTTCCTCGCGTTTGCTCTCAGCCTCGCGGTCGTTGTGCGCGCTGCTGACTAACACAACATATCGCGCTTGCGATTGGGAAGGCAGCAAGCCAGAGCTCCAAGTTGCCTATACCTATCACCGTGAACACTAGTACTAAGAACACAGCGCGCAGTCTACTTTAGTCACTGCTGTTCACGTATAACCCTTGTCTGGCTGCGTATACGGTCGCTGGGGTGCAATCCAACTGATCACAGAGGGTTCCCAATGCCACCCAAACAATCATCCACCGGAGCTGGTCGCGGCCGGCCAGCCAAGGCAAACAAAGCCCAACCGCCTGCTCGCGATGCCTCGGAGTCTAGTAACCCGTTCGAGTCCTCAGATGACCAGGCCCCAGCGGCGAACCAAACGATCAACGTGGAGGAAGAGCAAACAGAGCCAGAAAAGTCAATCCCCAAAGCCCTGTTGACCCGGATGCTACACGAGTTCTTCACCAAGGAGGCTACGCGGATCTCGAGAGACGCCAACACGGCGGTGGGCAAGTACGTTGATATCTTCGTTCGAGAGGCGATCGTAAGGGCAGCTGTCGAGAAGCCAGGCGGGTTCCTAGAGGTAAGAATATCGGCAGCACGGCATTCGTATTGTCTTTTCTTAGAGTTGCTCAGATGATGTTAACGGTTTCTCGTAAAGGTCGAAGACCTAGAAAAGATCACGCCTCAGCTGCTGTTGGATCTTTAGGGGCCGCAGGGCTTTAATATGTCCCGTCCAGTTGCGACTACTACTTGTATCTGCTCTGTGAGGGACTAACCATTTACTACAACATCGTCCGGTTGATCTACTTAGGAGACGATGCGCGTCCTGGGCCCCTTGCTTTCGGCCATCCCATGAGCTATAGTATTGAAAGCCTCGCGGGCGTGTAGACTCGCCATTGTCTCCTCCCAGTGACACAAATCTCAACCGAACAATGTCTCCGCAACAGTTTCATATTGCACGGAAGGCCAAAACAACGCCGGCCGGATGCCTCCAGCTCCTCTCGAGAACCACGCGAGAGACGGCGTGCATGAAACGCATTGTTTCCGATGCGATGCTAGATTCAAATGCAAAATCATCCGTGACCACGGTGGGAAAGGGATGGACGTTCATTGGCCAGATTTACTCTTACACCTGGCTGAGAGTATCTGCGATTGATCTCGAGGAATTTGGTTGTACGAAGAGCTGCTTCTCGTCTTCTACTCTGTACTTGATGACCATTGGGGAAAAAATTCATCGCCAACCCGAAATTTAGTCAATGCACCTCTAACACGGATTCCCTTCCCTACACATGCAAGTGCAAGCGACGAAATAGCGTCATTTCAATCTACTGGGTTCTATCTTTTGCATTGTTCATCTTGGTGCTGATAAATTTCACGGCGACGTTCCGACTCGAAGCGAGAAAACAATTGCCGCCTTTGGCCTTGGTTCGTTTCTCAGAGGGCGGATCATGACTTGTCCGTGATTGCGGCTCAGGGCGTGCGCATTGCTGTCGGTTACTAGAGCGTTTCACTAACGTATTAATAGTCCGTCATTCTGCAAATATACGACAGGGGGGGCTTGTGGCGTCTACGACTCTGCGTCTGCCCAATTGACAACGGCACTTTGACGCCATTGAGGCCTTCAAACCCCCAGGCACGATGTCAAAAAAAGAACTGCTTGGACGCAATTGGAAACACCAAAGCCCATCAGACTAAATTTGTGTCGAGGCCATGCGGTCACTGCGTTTGCCTGCGCTGAAACCGACCACGTCTCGCATGTGTCGGAGACGCTCGAACTTGAAGCAGCTTCGACATCAGACCCCGGCCCCGGCCCCTCAAAATTAGGTGTGGCGCGGCCTGCCTGCAACAATGCAATTCCGGCTTCAGCATGGCCCGGCGCCCATGACGGTTAGTCAGTTGTGAAGAGCCAGGTCCCGTCCAGGCACCAGGGTCGAAATGTTTCTTGAGCATGGCCAGGAGAAGTGCTGTCCGTGCTAGCGGCAGTACAGCATCTGGGGCACCGTGTTTCGAAGACCCGGTTGAGCTGAGTCTACCATGTTTCTGGACCTGGGCCAGTCTCGACCAGCGTCTATGGCCAAACCAGTCTCATACACGCTATGAGCGGCCTCAACTCGAGCTACGCCCCGTTGTTTGAGGAAATGTGATAGGCGCCTCCTAGACGACTGCGTTCCCCGTAAACCATGGCCCCCCCTCGAGCAAGGTGCAAGGACGCTAATGCGGACGTCGAGAGCGACCTGGATGGAGATTAAAAGCCATCGTGTTTCCGTTGTTTCTTCAACTTCTGTCAACCATCGTTCTACTGTTTGTCCGTGGGGTTTCTTTTGTATCCTTACTTTTCTTCTCTTCTCTTCTATCCATTTACTTTTACATTCCAAAGGCTAGTCCTTTGCTGGTCCTATCGTTTTCATTCACATTCTCTTACCTATTCAAGAACTAATCTTGCTTCTTTTTTTCTCCCTCTTTCTCTCTTTTCAAGGTTTTATTTTGGGAAGTCTGGTACTCTCTCTCTTTAGGCCGGCCTATTCTTCAGAAAAAAAAAAACCAAAAACCAAAAACCTTTATTCAAGATGCAATTCACTACCCTCCTCGTTGCGGCCTTTGCTGCCATTGCCCAAGGTACGTCGAGGTATTCCGGGTTTTGCCATTGTGTAAGCTGAAGTGCTAACACATTCGTCCTTTAGCCGTCGATGTCCAGGTCGTCTCAGTTGGCCAGAACCCCATGGCCGGTATGGCCGGTCAGCCCGCTCTCAAGTACTACCCCGACAACGTCAAGGCTGCTCCCGGATCCATGGTTCAGTTCCAGTTCTGGGCCGGCAACCACACCGTCACTCAGTCTGACTTTGACCACCCCTGCACTCCCATTTCCCAGGTCAACAGCTCCGTGGCCGGCATCTGGTCCAGCTTCATGCCAGTTGCTGCCGGTGCCTCCAAGAAGGAGATCCCCGTCTTCACCGTCATGATCAACGACACCAAGCCCATCTGGATTTTCTGCAGCCAGGGCAAGCACTGCTCCGCCGGAATGTCAATGGTTATCAACGAGAAGTGAGTGTCTAGGACGCCGATGACACTAAATCAAGAGCCATACTAACATTGTTCAACCTGCAGCACCTCTGCCAACTCTACCCGTTCTCTAGTCATGGGCTCGTCTCTCTCCGCGTCAATCACGTCTTCTCGAGCAACAAACTGACAATTCGCGTGGAGAGGGGCGCGCAGAGTGCAAATAATGTACGAGAATGGAGCCGTGCTACTACCATCAGTGCTTATAAGTAGAGTACGGAATATTGCAGGGCCGGTCGGCGGTTAATCGAGAAATACGGTAGCGTCGGCCGAATCTAGTGAAGTGAAGCATCTACGATCAGTTTGGGTACACTGCATGCAGAAATGGGGAGGGATATAAGCTTGTTGTGGCAATGAGAGGTTTTGGTGCAAACGATCCCTTGGCTATACCGGAAGAGTCAAGTGGAGAGTACCCAACGGAGTCTGAGTCCACCGGATATTTAGATCCGTGGCAGTGTTTCCTTGCATTGTATCAAAGATCAAAGGGTGAACTCATAGACGTTTAAGCAACTCCCTTCAAGAGAGGTTGGGATACCGCTTCAGTCAACTCCCAGCCACGAAACAACGAGACCAATCCCGGCTTGCCGCAATTCTTTCTTTCATTCTCTTTTTTGAGACATATTTCCCGATATGCAAGTCTTTGATCTGCATCAGCAATAAACGCGTAATTTTATTTATTTTCTTTGTTTTGACATATTATAGGGTAGGCACTTGGGATACTCGTATGCCACCAAATATTCGACACCAACGTTGCAGTATATTCCGCTGCCTCGTCATGGATCCTGCTCATTAGATGCGGAATTTTATTCTTGGCATATGGGCTATGCCAACACAGGCACAAACCTTGCGTGTAATCCTTCGTATTGGCCCCCCTAATGCCTCTGATCCGCTGGCCATCACACAACGGACACTTCTTACACGTCCAATCTCCAGTCTCCCATTGCCAAACATACATCTTTTACAATGACCAGCTCGTAAACATACTTTATATTTTACATGCATGTGCATGACCACACACTGAAGCGCCGCACAGGCAGAATAACATCATAGCCAGCAGCACCTGCGACGGCCCCTGTTGGTGATGTTGCACGTGGTCTTGGCATTGAGCCGCTGTATCCATCCGTCTTGCGTCATTCCCTCTGGGCCTCAATCTTAACGCGCGGATAGGAGGTCTCGCGAGGACAAATTATTCCCTCTTCGTTGGCTGATCCGCAGTGGGCGCATGATTTCCTGCATTGCAGACATCGCGAGTGGCACATGGCTGGCTGTATCTCGGGTGGACTCTCGCCATATACGAGTACTACCGAGACAGATGCCTTCCGAGCAGTTGATTACGACAAGGCGATTTAGCATCACGGAATGGTCATGCACGCATACCCAAGGTTCTCTTGACCCTTAAAACTCATATATTCTCCCATCATCCACCTCAATGCAGCGCTTTTTTTTGGTCTGCAATTTCTTGCTTCTAGTTTCCTCATCTCTCCTCCCCTTTTGCCACGCATGTAATACACAAACACGGAACCCCTACTTCCCAGATACCGATCTCTATAAATAACCGACCATGTAGTATACCGACACAAAGTTCCATACAAGGATTGCCCCATTTCTCCTGTTAATCCTTCCTATCTAATAGCCCAATGTGGGTAGGTTGATTGCAATGGGAGCATTGCACAAAACAGCCCGTCTGCTAGACGGCTGGTGCGAATGCTTCCGGTGGTAGTTGTGCCTATAATGATGCGAGTGAGCCACCAGCCTCGAAGAAAAAAAAACAAAAGTTAATAATGTAAACATACCTTCTTCTCGTTAAAGATGACCAAGGCTCTGCCAAAGTCCCATTCGACTTGTGACAGGCACATTTCCGAGTACTGAGGCACCATGCCCGTTTGTTTTGAAAGCTCGGCAATCATTGCTTGATGCTGGTTTGCCGCATCCACGGGGGCCGGTGAAGGTGCAACAAATACGTTTGGAAGGGGGCTGTACGCTCGCAGAGAGAGCATGTCACTGACGACTCTGATCGGAGCGGTTCCGGATAGGCCTGGCCCGAGCACAAAGGTGCGAGAGAAGCTTCGCTTGCCAGTGGTTCCCGATTTCTGGTCATACTCTTCGAACTCGCCGTGAACAGCAAGGATTAAGCCATCGACGCCCAGTTGGCTTTGACCTGTGGGGTCGGCCAAGCCTGGCAGCGGATGACAATCCATAATGTATTTGCTCAGCTCCTCCTTCATGTTGGGGTGCTTGGTCATAGGGAGTTCCTTCCACAAGTCGTTGATGACCGATTGCCCCTTGAATAGTCGTTGTGATCTGGCGTGGTGGCTGTTGATTTTCATCAAGTTGCGCGATGATTTGATATAGGCAGCCCAAGGTAGAGGGGGCGGTGCGTTTGGGTCCCTGACCGAGACAGCGTCCACGGCTAGGGAAAATTGACTGCCAGCGTCGTATAGCCTGGATACAAGTCCTTCGCGATTGGTGTCGTATGCTGCAAAAAAATCGAGTAGGAATTGTTCGCCAATGCCGTTGACATCCCGAAAGTCGGGGCCACTCTGCGGGATCGGTTTTGGTAGACGGGCGGCCTCTTGCTCGGCAATTTGCTGCGCAGTGCGAAGCTCAACCCCGTTGATGTTTTGGAGCTTGGGGAACCACTCGAGGAGAGTAGCCTTATAGTTGGCATCTGTCCCCTCGATCGGATTCCCGGTCATGTAAATGGTCTCGAGCTCTCTAAACCTCCCCTTCCATCGTTGGAGTGCGTCCATGTTGCTGACTTGGTTGCCACTCATGTCCAGGTTCTTTAGCTGTGGGAACGATGCTGCTACGGACTCCACCTGGATGACATTGTCGATGCTGTTATTAGCGAGGCTGATGCTGTGAATCGCATCATTCTTTTCCTGAGCCGTTTTGAAAAGACCATCGCAGATGGCCATGAGGCCCTTGAAGGTCTTGAGTGCCCTCTCTCGGTTTTCAAACATGCCAAGAGTGACTAGCTCAGGGTCAGAGGCAAGGGCGTCGAGCTTGAGTAGTTTGTTTTCGCCAATATAGCGCTGGCTGAGAATTGACTGAAGTTTTGCGCGTAGCTCTGCCGTCTCTGGTGACTCTGTCGCCTTGTTTGCCGGCTCAAAGTCAGCATTAGACTCGACCACCTCCAGCTGAACGCCGGCAAATGTAAACGTGTTGAGCTTGACAAGTTCCTCCGCGTCCTCCTTGTTGGCCCCCACAAAAACGTATTCCCCAGCTCTGTGTGACTATGGCGGGTTAGCAACCAGGAAAAAGAAAAGAATATTCAACCTCAAGCGCTGGGGCGAAATAAAATTCGACGTCAAGGATCTCCCCGGAGATGTGTGACTTCCAGTCGCCAAAGAAGCAGCTGAGACGTCGGTTCAAGTCGGCACCCCTGCTTTTTTCGTCAATGATTGGCTTACCTTGCGAATCGTAATGTGTCGTTTCCGTCCAGTTCCGAGAGAAGAGGCTTTCCTTTCCATGAAGCTCAGCAGGTCGGAGAGCCCCCCATCTGAGTTGGACGCAGCCTTGCTTTGTTTGAGGCCACGAACCCTTAGCCAGGTGAGCCCTTCGATTTGGCCGCCTCGACCTCTGGTTGGCCTTGAAACTCGGGAAGCCAAGTCGGAACCGCCTCCAAGTTGCCTCATTACAATCTGAGCAACCTTGGCAGCCCCCCTAGATGGCTGTGGACCTCCTCTTCCCGAGGGTCTGCCTCTGCCGCCACTTGTTTCACTCGTAGGACCTCTGTTTGGCCGCTTGGATGGGCCGTCCATGTCGAGATCTCCATCGGTGTCGACTCTCGTCGGGCCTCTTCGCTTCTGAATGCCGCCCCTAGAGCTTGATTTTGCGCCCAGGGGATTTCGGGCCTCTCGAGTCGACTGAGCTCTCCCGCGAGGAGCCATGGTCGCAGATGGTCCACGAAAACGTCGTAGTCTGGACGGTGTGGTGTGAGAGTCGGCGGCGAAAGAGGGATGCTGAGCCCGCGCGGCGCTGCTGATGGTTCCTTCGTCGGGTCGGCCCCGATGATTGGGACTTGACCTTCCTTGCTAGCAGCTGCGACGCTGGTTTGGATAAATGTTCTGAGACGGGCGAGATGATGTGTTTTTTTGTTGTTGTTTTAGTTCAGTGAAGAGTTGCGCTAGCCTGGCAAAGGAGCGCAGGGGAATCGGGAAGATCAGGCGAAGCCGCGGTGGGCTTTTGAAACTCTGTCGCAGCGGTTGATTCTCCCAGAAAGCGCGGGATGTGATTTGAAAAAATGGTGGAAATGCTGGTCGCTGAGAGAGGACTCGGGCCCTGTTATGTAGAGAGTCGTACGTGAACACTCCGGAGATGCTCAGGCAGCGTTGTCGTGCAGCCGCGCCTTGGAGAATGGTTGTGGAAGAAGAAAACAAGGCTTGGACTGGCGTATGTAGAGGATTTGATGTTTGTTTCGGGGCCCGCTGAGAAAGTCAGTTAAGCTGCTAAGCCTGCGAGGTACTAGGCAGGCAGCCAGCCGGATTTTCTCCAGGCGTGCACTACTGCCTAATAAAGCCTAGTGGGTGCCTGGATTTGTTCCGAATGCCTTTGGATCTCACAGGAACGAGCGTGTACTGAGGTACCTTTGTTTGCACAAGGGACATGGGCGAGTGAAAGGTACCTAGATCAAGAAACTATAAATAAATTTTGCAGTGATTGTTGCCCGTCTTTGAGAATATGCAAGAAAGCTTTGTAAAGTCTCTTTGAGTGAATGAAACATGTACGAAAGCTCTGATCTATTTCTTTTGTTGCCAAATCCGAGCATCTCTCAAAGGAACTTTGCCAAAGCCAGAGGCACAGAGGTACAGAGGTACGAAGTAGTACTTCTCGACCAAGATATCCCGGCCGCTGCACCTTGCAAATTACAGTCCCTTTAAATCACGTGACATGGTACCGGTTTCGCGTCCTGGTGGTCCTTTGGCGCGTCACATTGGCGACATGCTGCCTGAAATACTACAGGATGAGCATCTTGGTATTTACGAGGCCAGCATCGCCACCGCAGGGAAATTACATCAGTTACTCACTACCTTCCAATGGCCTGAAGGATACTTCAGAGACATGGTACCGGAGACTTTTTAACATCCCAGCGACCATATTGCATGGTATTACATGACTTCTGGTCGCCATGGATTCCGACGAATTTGATGACGATATCGCCGATGAGGACATTCTCGCCGCCTTTGATCAAGTATCTTCATCTAATGGAGGGAAGCTTGTGTCTACATCTTCTTCGAATGGCTCTAAGAATACCGCCAGTAACCTGAATAAGCAGCAATGGGCAGCACAGGAGCTGAATGATTTGCCTTCAGATGCCTTCTCTTCACCAGAACCTGTGAGGCAGATTGCCAGGGGTCCAGCAAAGCCTGTGGCAACAGCCCGCACTGGCTTTAGCCGCACGAATTCTGGAACTTTGCGACAAACCACGTTATGGGGTGGCCAAGCGGCGACGGAAGATGCTCCTCGCCCATCTCAGACTACGACTACCAGGGTCTTTCGCGCTGATCTGCCCCCTGAACCTCCTAGCCCTCATCAACTTGATAGAGAGGCATTGAAGACTTGGGTGTATCCGACAAATCTGGGGCCAACTCGAGACTATCAGTTCAGCATTGTCAGAAACAGCCTGTTCAACAATACGCTGGTAGCGCTGCCGACTGGTCTGGGAAAGACGTTTATCGCTGCTACAGTGATGCTCAACTTTTACCGCTGGACAAAGACTGCCAAAATCGTCTTTGTAGCGCCGACAAAGCCGCTTGTAACGCAGCAGATAGATGCTTGTTATAACATTGCGGGAATACCTCGATCAGAGACTACACTCCTTACCGGCGACATTGCCCCTGCTCTGCGGAGTGATGAGTGGGAAAAGAGACGAGTCTTCTTCATGACGCCACAAACGCTCCTCAATGATCTTTCCCATGGGTATGCAGACCCAAAGAGCATTGGTCTCATGGTCATTGACGAAGCGCATCGCGCCGTGGGCGAATATGCGTATGCCAAAGCTGCCAAACTCATTCGCCGATTTTCCAGCAGCTTTCGGGTCCTGGCTCTGACGGCCACGCCAGGCTCGAAAGTTGAGACGGTTCAAGAGGTCATTGACAATTTGGGGATTTCTCACTGCGAAATCCGAACCGAGGAGTCCCTTGACATTCGGCAATATGTGCACCAGCGGAATATAGATCAGATTGTCCTTGACCCTTCGGACGAGATGATCCTCATTGGTGAGCTCTTCACCGAGGCTCTCAAGCCGTTGACAGAGAAACTCAGCTCCCAAAATATATGGTATGGGCGGAACCCGATGGCTCTGACAACATACGGCTTGATACAGGCACAAAAGGAGTGGTTTGCCACGCGTGGGAATCGGGCGAACCAAGGTGTCCAGTTCATGATGCGGGCGATATTCAGCGTGCTGACGAGTCTTGCTCATTCGATCAAACTATTGCAGTTTCATGGCATCAAACCTTTCTACGATAACATGGTCGACTTCCGCAGTGAACAAGAAGACAAAGGCGAAAAGGGATCCAAGTACAGACGCCAAATCATCAATAGTGACAGTTTCCAAGAAATGATGGACAAAATTGCGGGGTGGCTCAAGCTGGACGGCTTTGTGGGACACCCAAAGCTCACAGCCTTGGCCGACTGTGTCTTGAACCATTTCATGGATAATGGGGAGGGGACTCGAGTGATAGTGTTCAGCGAGTATCGCGATTCCGCCGAAGAGATCGTGCGCATGTTCAACACCCATCGGCCACTCATCAAAGCTACCGTCTTTGTTGGGCAGGCAGATGGCAAGCGCGGCGAGGGCATGAAGCAGAAGCAGCAAATCGACACGATTGAAAAGTTCAAGACTGGCGCCTACAACGTTCTCGTTGCCACGTCCATTGGAGAAGAAGGCTTGGACATTGGCCAGGTTGATCTTATTGTCTGCTATGACTCTTCGGCATCTCCAATTCGCATGCTGCAGCGCATGGGCAGAACGGGAAGAAAGCGAGCAGGTACATTGCGCTGCTCCTGATGAGGGGGAAGGAGGAGGAACAGTTTGCCAAGTCAAAGGACAACTACGAAAAGATGCAAAAGCTCATTTGCGAAGGAAGCCGGTTCAACTTTCGGTTTGATCTCTCTACGCGGATTGTACCGCGAGACATACGGCCCGAAGTGGACATGCGGCATGTTGAGATTCCAGTTGAGAATACTCAAGACAAGTCGTTACCAGAACCCAAGAAACGACAGGTTCCCAAGGGCAAAAAGAAACCGCCCAAGAAATTCCATATGCCGGATGGAGTCCAGACTGGGTTTCAAAAAGTCAGTGATTTGATGAAGGTCTCAACAAACCCAGGAGGGCATGTGTCCAAGTCAAGTTCAAAGCCAAAGAGAAACGCCGAACTAGATGATGTGGCAGCGATTCCTGAATTGGAACGTGTTGTTCTTGGCTCGGATGAGCTTTACGAGCTCGGTCGAACGTATCAGAATCTACCATTTAACAGTAAGGCGTCTGATGACCCTGCTGCTGATCTGCTGAGTATGACAGCTCATCCAACGCTGCAGCGACAGCTACAACCGACTGCCTTCGTCCCTCAATGGGACTTTTACAAACGCTGCGTCAAGCTGCCATGCAAAGGCTGGGGATGCTGATAGCCTCGCGAGGCCCTTCCAAGACGTAGACACGAGCGATTATCTCGAAATTCCAGTAAGGCCATTTGTGTATTCTGATAATGGCGAGACAGATGCGAGCGATGATCAAGCTGCAGCAGACGGCAAAAAGCGACAAGCCATTGAAATCGAGTCAGATGATGACTCCTTTGTATTTGATGAGGTCCAGCAGCCGAAGAGGAGAAAGGTCTCGACCAAGAAGACTCAACCGATTCAACCGAAAAAGATCCCTCAGCCTGCTGCTCGGCGTGTGTTGGACCCGGAAGATGAAGATTTGTTTGACTCTGATCTTGATATAGACATTGAAGAGGAAGAGCCTGGGCTGCCGCCCCGACTTAGCGAAGCCAAAAGACAGAAAAGGCTGAATGCCAAGTCAAAAGGAAAATATTCACGGAAAGCTGCCATTGGTAGTGATGAGATTGGAGATGATTGCGAACGGGATAGCGATTTGCTTGACGAGAGCGACTCGGATGACGGAGCCGACTTGGTGGATTTCGTCGTTGGGGACGACCAAGCAACATCCAGCATGCTTGATTCCCAAGCGACGTCTCCTTTAAAGCCAAACGAACGGACGCCGCGAGTAGGGGCAATCAAACCCTATTTTGTGCCAACTCAGTTCACGGCAACCCAAGAAAGCGATGGAATTCCAGAATTGGATGCGCTTGCTGGCCCGTCCAGGATGCAACGACGAGCGGAAGAAGCGTCCGAAGAGGCGGCACCGACTAAGAGGAGGCGACGCACAAGACCTGCGTTGCTGGACAGTGACGATAGTGATGTTTAATGTTTAGCTACAAAAAGGTCACGGGCGTTAAGGCAAGGCTAGCGATGAAAAGGAAGAATTATCCTGAGATGAGAGCATGGTATTGTATTGTATCATATACATATTACGGGAGCTATGTGCGTGGAGGAAACTACAAAAAGATGACGAATTGATGACCAAATATGATTATCGAACGGCCATGTCCTCTCGAAGACTGCCTTGTCGTCGTCGACCTGTTTGATTCAACTATCAAGAGTGGATTAGCCCTCGTTCGAGTAAAGCATGTATTGCAAAACGTATGCCAAAAAAACCACAACAAGTCTTCAACTCTTTGTTTTTTCAGAAACCCAGTTATAAGCACTACGACCCCCACCGCCGCCAGCACGACCGCCGCGGAACGCCCAATTGCGCATATGACGATGCAAACTGGACGCGGAATCCCACGACGGCCTTGCTGGAAGCGACCAAAGGACCGACGGACACAAGCCTCCCAGGGGGGAAGCTCGCACCGGCCAATCGGAGGCAGTCTCAGACGGCTCTTCCTAAAAGTGAATTGGGTGCAAGGTTGTTCATCATATAAAGCGAGGAGAAGGAGATGTTGTTTTTGTTTGCGGCGCGTGAGGAGTTGCGATGGGAGAGTGAAAATAACGTACATTTTATTTTTTACAGCTGTGAGATTGGCTGTCTGTTATATGGAAAGAAAGAAGAAGAGGGCAAACGAAGAAAAGAAGAGAGTGAATCAAGCCACCAGAAAGGCTTCCATGGACAAACCTCGAGTGCAGATTTGAGCTTGATATATGCAAGAGAGAGTTTTCAAGAGAAGAAAGAAAAATTGCAGCTGTGGCACCGCAAAGCTGTTTGCGCAGGCACGTGAATCACCCGCATTAAGTGGGGACCTCAGAGCTGTTGGCGCCCCCACTAAAGTGACTTTCAACTTGTTCCCATTCACTGCCGGAAGATGGGAAAGTGCTCCATAATTTCTCTCATCCGCGGCCAGACGGGGAAGCAGCGAGTCGCAGCAGCTACTGCCTAACGTTCAAAATGCTGGACTATTTGCTAGCAAACTAGGTCAAATAGCTCCCGTCGTTGCTTCCCAAAGAGCATGACGTAACGTCCAACCAGTGTCACTGCCTTATCTGCACCCAGCTTGTTCAAAAAGGCAGGCACGGCGTTATCTTTTTGCGACCACCAGAGTTTCTTCTTTTAACTCAATTTCTCTTCCGAAACTCTGAATAGCTCCCGCTTTTTTGCTTCCTCACAACGGCACCTTTGATCGCAACAGCACATACACCAACACAGCAACGCAATTCAATCACCATGGCAAAGGGGATCTCGGTCCTCAAATTCGTGGGCACCGTGTCCCTCGGGCTGTTGACGGCAAGTTTCTCCCGTTATTTCCTACTATTAGCTTCTTCATGGGCCGCTGTAGCGAAGACGACGAAAAAAGTCCGGCTGCCCCTCCCCCTCCTCGAAGTCGCATGTTCGGCTGCATCGCATTCAGCCGCCGCCAGCTCAAAGCGATAGCTTCAGCTCTGCGGAATTGGAGGACGGGAAACGGCAGCGGGCAAAGAAAACAATCGCATTTTGCTATGGATCACTCGTAGCTGTCGCTGTGTCGTGCAAGAAGAATTCGTTTGCTGACTTTCTCGGGCATCGCAGGGCGTCTCGTATACCGTCTCCGCCGTCGCTCTCCCAACTCTCCTCCAGCTCCCCTCGTCGTCTTCTGCAGCCCACGCCTTGACCTCGCTGCAATCTTCGCTGCGTCTTCCCGTCCTCGCTCTCTCGTCCCTGGCCGCCGCCCCGCTCTTCCTGTCGTTCGTCTGCTCCCCGCGCTACGCTCGCCACCCGTACCTCTTCTATACGTCCGTCCTGGCCGTGCTGTCTGTTGTAGTGCCCGGATACCTTCCCCAGCCGGCTGCAACAGCTTCGAAGCCTGCTGGTGCACGCAAGGCCACCTCATCCAGAGCCCGGATGGAAGCGAGCTACGAGGTCTTGGGCGACTCGCACAGTGAGGGAGACCTGCCCAGCGAGTCTGAGCTAGAGGATGTCAATGGCGAGGAGGTCAGAGCCAATGTTGAGGGTGCTGCGAGGGCATATCTCGTCAAGACCGGCTTTGCCGCCGCCGCCTTTGTGCTGTCTGTGGTTGGACTCTGGGGCGATGGTGCTCCCCGAACTGTCCGTTACTATTAGGTCGTGAGCTGGCTCGTGTAACCTTGTAAGATGATTTGGGCTGCGGATCCGATTGGCCGGCTTTGCCAGCGGGCTAAATTGGATAATATGTAACATGTTGGAAAGTATCCCTTGCGTGGAGAGCGAGGTTGGTTTCACCACTCTCATCAAGTTTGTTATGCGGAAACGAAAAGAAATCACATTGTTCAAATATCTCTATCAATATATAGTAGTTTATGTCTTTACGATCTTATTGTGCATTCATCCTTTACGTCCATTGTTGTTTCATTCTACTCATATGTAGCTAAATCTATACTGTGAAGACCAGGAAAACGGAGATCGGAACAAGAACCCCAATTTCACCATATAAATAGTAGCAGTTGCTATAAAAATATGAATATAGTAGTAATTACTACAGAAATATAAATATAGTAGCAGCTACTAGAGAGATACAGATATAGCAGCAGTTATGAAACAAATATAGATATAGTAGCATATACTATGGAAACTACAACTATAGTAGCAGATACTTGTCCTCCGCTTGGCAGGCTTACAATCATCTGCACCGTCCATCATGATACGACTTGCACTTGCCGCACCTTTCAAGACCAAAATCTTTGCCTGCAAAGCTGTTTAACCTCCAAGCCCAACCCAAATTCGAAGACAGGTGCTGGGCTGCGAAATCCCTCGTGTCCTTCTCTTCCTCATCGTCCTTGGCTTCCTCATCATCGTCTTCTGCGCGGCCCTGGATGGAGAAGTATCGCGCGGCGGTGTGCTTCTCTCCGAGTCTCTTAGCGACGTCATTGGCCTCGTTGAGGCTGACGAGGCGGCGCTTGCCGGGATTCTTGTCCATGCAGGTCTTGCAGAGGTCCCAGATGACGGTGTTGCGAACCTTATCAGGGAGTGTCTCCTGGCTCCGCGCGAGTCCGACTAGGCCGATGATGGCGGCGACCTGAGCGGGCTGGTACTGGTCGCTGAGGCCGAGCTCGACAACCTTCTCTCGAAGCTCATCATCGCTCAGGCCATCGATGGTTGAGCACTTGACGAAAGCGCTGACGGCCTGGGTGGGCCAGGCATCGAGCTTGTCGGTTCGCGTACTTTGCAGTTGGTTCTGACGGGCGAACTGGTCGGCCGTGACTTTGTCGTGTGCCACCTCGGCAGGCGTGCGGCCGACGGCGTTCTCCCTGTACAGGAGCTGAGGCTTGAAGTCGATGAGAATCTTGACGATGGAGACCATCCTTTGCATGATGGCAGTATGGAGACAAGTGTCACCAGCGCCGTTGAGCATGTCCAGTTCCTCACCCTTGGAATATTCCAACATGAGCTTCAGCATGTCCACAACGTCCTCCGTTCTGGAATAAGGCGACGACGGCTGGCGATGGTAGTAGTATCTCCAGCGCCTTGATGTTACGGCGGAATCATTATTCACCACACCAGAAGCCTGGGAGATCCAAGCATGTAGCGGTGTCAGACCATTCGCCTGCAGGCTTTTGCGCTCCGTGAACAAGTGACTTCGAAGACCGGGATCGATAATGCCGAGAAGGCGACGAAGGCTAGCTGCCTTTGGATTGCCCGCCACGGCCGCATGCAAGATGTTCTCTCCCATATGGTTGCGGGTAGCTTGGTCGGCGTTTGCGCCGATTAGTAGCTTGGCAAAATGGACGTAGCCGAGACGACAGGCAATGAACAGAGGCGTATCGCCGTTGGATGTCTTCTTTTCAAGCGACTCCGGGTAGGACTCGATTAAATATTTGACCAGCTCGACCGAGTTCTTGGATGGCTCTGCCAAGATGGCCGTATGCAGCACGAAATCATCTAGTGAACCCTTCTGTTAGCATACATCATCTCTCATTCTCTTCTACGAAGAAGAAGACTTACTGTCTGCACCAAGCCACTTGGCTATGACCCGGTCAAAGCCGACTGGGCTTTGGATGAGGTGTTTAAGCCGGGGATCCTCAGCGGCGGCCTTGGACTTGGCAAAATCGTTATATAGACGGTGAGGCTTATCGCTCAAGAAGAATTCGACTGCCTCAATGCGACCACCGAGTGCCGCGTGAAGAAGAGGCGGCGTTTGAAGGCCGGTGGTCCTGACGACCATGTTTCGCCCGGCCTGGGCCCAATCCTTTCTATAATACTGTCAGCCACCCTATGCTCATCAATCCTGGATGGAGTCCTCATACCTCTTCTTTCCATAAACCGTCAATCCTTGGTAGAAACGGGGCTTTTGCTTCAACTCGGCGCCGCTCTTCTTGACGAGATGGTCCAAGGGAATTCCTGCACCGGTTCGCTTAATAAGAAGGCTGAGAGCTTCCGTGTTCCCGCTTTGCACTGCTGAAAGAAAGTCATTGGATTCCAGGTTGAATCTCTTGATAGAATCGTCTTCGTCACCAGTCGTCTCCGTCTGCTCGTACTCACTCACCACTCCTAGAAGGAATTTCAGACTAGCCGTGTCTTCGTCGTGGGTGGCATGTACGAAGAGACTTAGGGTGGCACCAAATGTAATCGACCCGTCTTTCTTCGTGACGATACCTGGTGCATGGGCTCGGATTACATCAATGGGCCTGGTGTGAGATTTGACCTGCATAGAGACTTCGCCAATATCGTCAATAGTGAAGGCTTGGTCAATCGTCTCTGAGACAATTCGAAGTTCCTTGTCTGAATTTCCCTCGTCGTCTTCCTCTTCTTCATCCTCTTCATCTTCATCTCGTGACTGCATCTTGTAGCGGACTTTTTCCTTTTCGGGTGCCGACCACTGGGCCCTGATAATCTCCAGGATGGCCTTGGCCGTGTGATAGTGGCCGCGAAGGAAGGCAACGGAGAATGGGGAGTTACTGCTGTCATCGATAATAGCCATATTAAGCGGTGGCTGTTCATTGTTAGGGCCCCAAGCTTGGAGCGTTAGGGATTTGATTATCCCGACATCTCCAGTCCAGGCTGCTTGCATCCTAAGCCCAATAGTTAGTTTTGCGCCAAGAGTACAGAATAAGCGAATTCGTGGGCTTACAATTGAAGATATCCATCCCTCTTCCCCTCGGTCATGTCGCTGTCTCCATTGAACACGAATTTATACTCAAACTCTGTAACCTTTGGGGGTTCGGGAGGGATGTAGCTGTAGTTGTGGCGGTTCTCCATCTTGACGTCGGGATCGAGTTCGCTGAATACCAGCGCGCCTTTGGCAATAAGGATGCTCTCAAGCTCAACGAGGTCCGAAATGGATTCCTTGATGGCCTTTGCTTTTTCAGCATTTCCTCTGCGCTTAGCCACTTTCCGCACCTCTTTCTCGTAATTGTCTTTTTCGGTTTGGTACCTTTCTTGAGCCGTTTTGACCTTGAAAGCAACTAGCCAATGCTGATAGGTACCAGGCTCAAATTTTTCCAAGTAAGAGTCGATACCTGGCTGTTTCTCAGGCTCCCAAGACGCAGGCTTTTCTCCACTGTATTCGCGCAATTTCGTTATGAGACGTTTGACCATGTCCAATGCGGTGGTTCCATTAGTCCAGTTGCGCTGAGACTCAGTACGCATTAGCGAATGAGTCTCACGAGTGACCGAATTGGGATCTGCCCCCCTTTCCAAGAGCTGGATCACCAAGTCGGTGTTGCCTGACCGAATTGCAGCGATCAAAGGCTGCTCTATAGATTCCTCGTATCTCCTCTTTGTTTGTTCTAGGTTTCCGAGATTGCTGGTGTGCGAGGGAGCCACCTTTGCTGACTTTAGCCAGGCATCAAAGTCGATCTCGACCGAGGCTCCTGCGTTCAGAACCTTGAGGACGAGAATAGGATCGCCTTTTTCGAGAGCGGACCGAAGGGGTGATATAATGTCAGGTCTCCACATGTAGCCGGAAAAGAACAAATGGTTGATGGCCGCCTGAACACCCCTTGGGTCGCTGTCGATGAGTGTTTCAACCATGTCTACCTTACCGCTGTCGACATAGCGATGGAAGACGGTACATCCATCAGCATCTGCCTGGGAACATGTGGCACCCAGCTTGAGAAGCAACTGCGCCATAGACTTGGCCTTCTCTGACGGCAGCGACAATGCAAGTGTCATGGTCAGAATAGCGCCAGCTTGATTCGAGTGTCTGTTGGTAGACAGGAATTTGACTGGGAGGATAGAGTCGGCACCGTACTAATTCGCATTAGAAACAATAGAAACAAAACTTGATGAATAGGGTATAGGAAAGTCCTCCTGGTACTCACATCGCAAAGAGCCTTTACAGCATCTTCATGTCCTCCAGCAATGGCAAGATGGAGCGGAGAGCACGGAATATCCCACGCAAGAATGTTAATCTGGTAGAAGTCTGGTCCGTCCTCGGGTTCTTCGAGCGCGGACTCCTCCTTGTCCCCCTTGTTATTTTCCACCTTGACAAAGGATCCAGTGACGATAGAGTGCACCTCTGTCTCTGTTTCGGCGCCATCCACCAGCTCAACATCTGAGTCTCCCTCTTGATCCTCGGCGTCCTCGGCTGACTTCTGAGCGTCTTCTTTGTTCTCGGACGCTTGAGTTTTGGTGGCTTTGCGTTTCTTGTCCTTCCTGTCTTCTTCGGCTTCTTCGTTCTCGTCACTCTTGTCCATCAAAATTTTGATAATCTCAGCATGACCTCTGGCCGCGGCAAGATGCAGAGCTGTTTTGCCGTCCGCAAGACGAGCGGTTAGGCGAGCACCGCGATCAACAAGATGGCGGACAACTTCCGGAGAAGAAACCATGGCTGCGAGATGAAGCGGCGCCCGTCCGGTATAGTCCCTCTGATTCGGATCCGCGCCTTCTTGAGAGAGCCAATTCGAGACGTCATCAGCATCGTTTTCAGCAATTGATTGGAACAGCCTAGCGGTGTTGCCGATATAAGCCATGTCAGTCCAGTCTTGCTCCGTGAGAGGATTAAACGATCCGATCTGCTGCCTGCCGGGATCGTCAATGAGGAACGTGACCTTACCAGAGATGTAAATCTCTGCCTCCTTCTCGGCGGCTTCGATTTCTTCTGGAGTCACCGGTTTAGGGCAGCTACCACAGCAATCTTCAATCACGTCCTCCACCCGTCCAAAGAATGCAGGGTGGCGATGCAAGTACACTTCACGCTCTTTTGGCTGATTCCATTCAGCGTTGAGAAGTAAATCTCTGGTATAGCATAGCTTCTCAATTCGCTTTGCGTTGAATTTCTCGCCATAGGGAACAGTAAAGGTGTGGTAGTTGCTAATGTCTTCCTCCGAGAGCCAATCGGCAACCTCGTCTTCATGGTAGGACTTGAGGTTTCCTTGGAGGTGGAAGTGACTGCGTTGTAGCGCGGGCCTGCCACGCTCTTGACGCCTCTTGTTGAGATAGGCATCGCGAGCATGCGTGGTTGGAAGTCGTTCCAAGACGAGCAGACGGGCAAGCCCCAATGTTCGCTGGAAGCTTCTCTCAAAGATTGTCGGGTCCACGCGTGATCTGTCAAGCTCAGGCCAGTAGACTTCGAAATTCCGGTGAGAATACTTGGACAAACGGTTTTCATAAGAGGGACTGCGCCTGGTGAGATCCACGTGGTTGATCTGAGTAATAATGCTGCCGAGAGTTCTGGGAGCCACGTAAACCTGCTTGCCATTGTACGCGGCGCCAGCGGCATCAATATCGAAACCGGTCAAGATTTCGCTGATCGACTTGTAGACACGGAGAACGACCTGTGGGAAGCCAATTGAATGAGAATGCTGACTGGATCTGCATGTGGAGAGGGGTTATGCTTACCTGCACATGCCGAACAGGATATTGGCTGGCAATGGTGATGGCGTATTTCGTGCGAACAACAGTGACTTCGCTCAAGATGGAATCACGAATGGACTGCTCAATCTGCTTAATCTTTTCGATGGCTTCTTCGTGGGTGAGACCGTATAAGAAGAGGTCAACATCGGATGCAGGGCAAAACTTCTCATGATAATACTCGCGAAGCTTCCTCTTGTTCGTATTAAACTCTTTGGGAACTGGCAGCAGCGTGTTGACGACGGAGGAGCCAGCTGCCACAACGTTGTTCCAGTCGAGTTCGGCGAGAGAAGACTCAGAGAATATGTTAAAGTTCTTTTGAAACTCGGTCAGGTCGGCAACAGTTGCTGGTGATCCGTGGGGACGACGCTTGTCATCCGGCAAGGACATGATGTACTTTGACTTTTCCTCTTCCGACTCAGTGGCCAGGTCTCGGGCACGGACAGTGATGTCCTTGGTATCATCAGTAAAGAGAGGCACAACATTGAGGTAAGGATCATCGAGGACAGGGTTTTGTCGGTCTTGTGCGAAAACAGAGCGCAAGTGAGCTTCAAACTTGCGATACGGCTCCATGATTTCCACCATGGGCTTGTCTGGGTTCTGAGCAATGTATTTTACCAGGTCCGCCTGGGACGCAGGTAGCTTGGGGAAGTCTCCGAGAGCCATTCTTGCTGGTGAGTCTGACTCAAATGAAGGCTTGGTAGAGTAGGACGCAGAAAGAAATAGTGCACGGTGAGGCGATTGAATGTTTCGAAGATGAAGAACAGACGATAGAAGAAAAGGAGAACAACGAGGCACAGCACGACGAATTGGGTTCAATTGGGAGCAGAAGAAGGGAGGGATTCGTGATTGTGTGAGCTGCCTTGGAGTTGGGCCTAGAAACCGGACGGGAGCATCTGCGTGCTTTATACATGTTTCGACTGTCGGGGGCTAGAGCAAGCACGGCAACTATTTCCATGTCATCACGAAGACGGGCTCGACGCTTCGCAGCACTAAGACCGTGGAACTGCCACTAACGCTCTCCAGCAGTAGTAGCATCTTGGCGGTCAAACGTGGCGTTTGGAGCTGAAAGAGGACGCAGCCCGGCGCGAAACGCGTTGATCCTGGTGTGCTGCCTAAAGCGGCCGGGATGATGCATCGCGAAAACTCGTGACCGGCGCCAGGATCGAGAGACAAACGAAGCCATCGCCAAACAAGGCCCGCTGATGCCTGGCTGAAGCTTGGCCTGGATCTCAATTGAGCGACCGGCCCCACTATGGCAGCCTGATCGGAGCGGAGAATTCTCAGTTCCGGACAGCTTGAATTGCCAGAACAGGCAGAAAGGCGGTGGGGACGGTGGGACAGAGGCTGATTTGCTGCTTGACAACACCAACTTGTCTCTGATGAGATATGCAAAGCTCGAAAATAATACACCTGAAAAGCTCATTGATAGGGGCAGAAAGCATAGAAGATTATGAATCTGCATGTACACGCACACATCTTTGGCATTGACGGCAGGATTGCTGCAATTGATCACAGGGGCTGTCCTTGACCGCTTCAAATCGGCTAATAAACAGGATCCACGGATACGCAACTGCGCATTCTCAACTCGCACAGAAGTGGTATCATCGACCAGCCCATTCTCTATTAAGCATACGCCAAAACCTTCTTTCTCACACTTCTGCTTTTTTGAAACTGTTTCTTTAGAGAACCAAATTCCATGGACTGCTGTTACCAGCCTCTTGAATCATCCATTTGATGGCGGGCTCGCCAAGTACTTGCGCACATAGTATATGCTACTATATCTACCTATATTTGTTTCATAACTGCTACTATATCTATATTTGTTTCATAACTGCTACTATATTTATATTTCTATAGTAATTACTACTATATTTATATTTCTATAATAATTGCTACTATATTTATATTTTTATAATAATTGCTACTATAAGCAGTCAAAATCATCGACATGCAGAGAGATTCGAGGTAAATATCACTGAAGTTGAGCACGTAGCATGGGAGATGGATAAATAAAACGTAAGGAATTAAGAATTCTCTAAAACAACCATGTGCATCTATGCCGCTTTTTATCTAATGCCATGAAGAAAAAAGCTCGCTAACTAAAACCTGTATGCTGATTGCAAATGTAGCACCGCTCGCTCCCCAATAGGCCCAATCATGACCCCCAAACCAAAAACGCCCAAAACAAAATTCCATGCTTGCTTTAACCTTAAACTTCCGATGTGTTGACTTTCTTCTTTTCACCCCCTGAGAAGATGTACAGCAAACTAGCGAGTGCTTTGCCAGCTCCAGACACAGCCAAGGCCGCCGCTGACCCGGCCGTCCGATAGAGCAAGGCACCGATCAATCCTCCCACGACGAGTGCTAGAAGGAAAGCAACTCGTCTCGTCCGGGGTCGGTTGTCCACGACAAAGAGTCTCCGGTCGATCATCAAGTCTACCCAGGCCGCAGTCGCCATTGCAGTGCTGATTTCAGTTGCAGCCAGGCTTCGAGATTGGACTACTTGGCTACCAGCGGCGAATGCCAACAGGGCTACAACAGTAAGGGCTTTTGGACCGTGGACTTCAACCCCATACCGATATTGAACCCCGGTGGCAGCAAAGACGAGACAAGTTTGAATCAAGTTGCACAGAATAAGCCACCATCGCTTCCGAGGTCCGACGATGTGACCCAATTGGCCAGTCAGCCATCCTGCACCGAGGAAGACTCCCAATCCTGTGCCAATACTGGAAGTATAGAACATATCGCCGTTCAGTTTTGGTATTATCAATGCCAGGCAAAGGAAGATTGTGTTGCCAGTCTGGTTCGAGGCAAAGCAGTGATAGTCCGGAAACGTGGTTGCATCTTCAATGAAGTTGTTTTAGCCTCTGGATATAGAGATACAGCGCTAGAATGGGGAGCGCATCTATTTACCTTGGATGCCTGTACAGAATGTTATGAGCAGGAGTTGTATCTCAACGAACAGTGTCGTACGAATGTCCTGTGTGAAGTATTCGACAAGCTCATTGTTTGCGTGAGACTTCTCAGCTGCTTGTGGAGTCTGTTGCTCGGGATAGATAGATCCTTCTCGGCTAGTGTCTTGAGGGGTCGTGGCGACCTTTTCTTGTGTATCGGCCATCGGACCTGCAGTTGTGGTTGCAATTCTCAACTCAGAGAGCTAGAAGAAGTATTAATTTTAGATCACAGCCAATTTAGACAAGGCATTTGCGTTTTGGAGGCAATGAAGCACTAAAAAAAAAAGGGTTTGACAGGTTGGAGCAAAGGAACTTCGTCTTGTTTAATACAAACGTCGGAACCGACATCCGTCTGAGGCACGGTTAAAAAAAACTGGATAACCGCCGGCCCCACGCCGAAGCCAGGATTCATGGCCACTGCTTTCAGGGGAAGCTGATAACGGACTCTTCCGGTAAGCCAGCATGCGAGAAGCGCATATATCGCTGCTTTTAAGGAGCAAACTACCTATCAGATCAAGCGGTGTATCAATTGTATCTCCACAAGGCGAAAGGATTACCTTGGCGCGACTAAGAGGCATTGGCCAAGAATCGAGATGTAACATGGTCTGACCCATGCTTCACACCAATTGTCCACGTCATGATTTGTTGGAGATTGCGACTTCGCGACATGGCGGTATCAAAGGAGGAGAACGAGTGATTGATAAAAGCGCTCATATCATAGACATTTCAATATTGCAACGGTATTCTCCTTTTAACTCGGCGACCAAAGCCTGCGCCCTTCCTCCCTCTGCTCGCTCACTCACTACAATCTGGGGGCCGAATTCCAAACTCAACATTCACGGCTAGGTAGCCGTCTCACCTCACAGGCTCTAACGATGACTCTTAGATAATATTTACGTACTCTCTCCCCTGCGAGTACTGCAAAAATTTGCGAAAAAAAAAGCGGCGTGGCGGAAAGCTGTTTTCTTGCAGCCAATAGCCAAATGCTGATGCTCCGCATCCGGAGTGGGCCCCGGCCGGCTGCCGGCCAGCCAGCCGTGCGGGCCGGGAGAAGATCTGATCGCAACTCCACCGATGCCGCCGACAGCCGCGAGTGCAATGCTGCGATTTTGAAGGGAGATCTGCCTCGATCAGAGGTTACAATAGGGTAAAAATAGACTTATAATAGGCATATGTCACAATCCATGTAGGAACATGTAATTGGACAATCCGGGGGATATAGATCTTGATCTGTTAGCTGTGGATATAAATCTGGCATGTATCCTGGCTTCTCTGGTCAGGGATAAGACTGAAGGCGACCTCGAAGCACTTCCAAGATGCTTCTTAGTGGCCTGCTTACACTTTCAGAACTGGCGTCAGATTTCTTTTATTTTTACCTTTGGTAATGATGCAACTCTGAATGGAAAGGTGGATACACCCTGTATTTCCCATACGGCCTCTTTCTATGCTGTGGCATCATTACGTGTTCATGTAATTTGTTTGTATGTTGAAGATACGAGCCGGCTTACTAACTATCCTCTCCTAGAAGTTATTCGTCTCTATTAACTGTGTTAATACGCAAAATTAATGACAATCTTGACAAGAGGGGGTTGGTTTCTCTTTCACAGCAGTTGATACGGAATAGCTGCTGATTTAGTCACTCATATACACAGTCATTCATAAACAAAGTATAAGTAGGTCAGATGTATGGAGGAGATGGAATCAAAGATGCATCCTCCCAGTATGGCAGATTATTGGCAATTTACAATTCCCGCTTGTTTTGCATGAGATGGCGACTAATGGATCTACGGGACCGTACAACCGCACGGGATCCTTACATAGTCAGCAAAAAGCACGCTATAACAGCCGCTGTAATTTTCTTCTAGCTGCCCCTATGGCTGCCTGTATCTTTCTGGGTACTGTTTCTATCATGGATCCCTTAGCTGGGCACATATTTTTGCTCCTCTTCTATGGCCTTCTACATGGCATTTGCTACAGGTAGGTAACTTCTTTGTTAGCACTCTTTCCGGCTCCCTTTCCGGCTCCCTTTCCGGCTCTCTTTCCAGCTCTCTTTCCGACTCTCCTGGCAGCTTCTGTAGTATGTCTTCTATCTTCTGCAGCTGTTGATGTAGCTGCCGTAGCAGCACGCTTTGGCTCGGTGGCTGGCTTTGCATCTGTGGTAGCTGGCTTCGCGGCTGTTCTGGCTCGGTTGGATGGTTATGGTTGCAATATTGGGCTCCTGATCGATGCCGAATAACCCACGAGCCACCGCAAAGCTCTGTAACGTTGATTGAAAATTGGCAGCCTCTGCGAAATTGGTTGCAAGAATAGAGTATTTTCCATCGGCAAATACCTTTTCTTAAATTAGACCTTCGAGTAATCCATTTATAACCGCCGATTGCTGCATAATAATCCAAAACAAGCTTTAATTCTTCCCTAGATTGATAGGCTATTTCAGGAGGAAGAGAGGTTGTAGATGGATCCATTATTGCAATTGATAAAGAAGCTGGAGGTTTAATGTCGGGTTGTAAAGAAGATGGCTATAGGGGCAGCTAGAAGAAAATTACAGCGGTTGTTATAGCGTGCTTTTGCTGACTAAGGATCCCGCCTGCGTGGTTGTACGGCCCCGTGTATCTATTGGTCGCCGTATGAGATTTAGTGATTACATAATACTCCCAGCAACAACAGCCGCAGTTTTTCCGACCTCATGAGCGCGTTCATGCCGTTTAATGAGAGTCACGTGCTGTCGCATCTGCTGACTAACCAACGCGTTACGCGACTTTCCCACTATTGTTCACGCCGCATGGAGCAGCCGATGTTTGACAGGCATCAAAATACAAGGGACCGGCTTCAATGCTCGCCAGAATCGCCAATGCGGACCGGTCTGGCATCCATAAGCCGGCTTCATGACTCGAAATAACCTTCCAGACAACATCGCCTGGTTGCTGAAGAACGCCGCGTTATCAAGACCTACCGCCCCTCAGTTTCCACAAACCAGCGATACAGCATCGTTTCGCTTCACACAATCGCAGTCTACAAACGGTCGCACGGCAGATTTAAGTCAAGAAACTACCGTATCGGCTGGATCAGACAGACGGGCAAACCAGGCTCCGGGATCTTGGAGTTCAAATGGCCCGCCAAAGAGAGAGGAAGCTTCACAAAATACAGAAGTGGTGGTTTTAGAGGACGACAGCATGGGCCGTCTGAGCCTGTCTACCAAATCGAGAAAACCTGTGCTCCTGTCGCAAAATGTCCAGAGAGCAGCTCCTTCTTTAGCAGATGGCCGACCTAAACAAGTCTTAAACGAGTCTCTCAAGACGGATGGTGTGTAGATCAAGATTGTTTACTGTTTTTCTGAGACCTAACGTTATGGCAGCGACCCCGAAATCTGAGAAACAAACGCAAAATGGCATCTCATCAGGAAAACTAGACCTATCACGGCATAACCCATCTCCAGGACTTGATTCTGATTTTGCAGATTTCGACGTTGACGATTTGGAGTATATGGATCTAACCAGAACAACTGGCACATCTGACGAATCTGACGAGTTTGGTGAAGATGTCAAAGTTTGGACGGAAAAAGATGCATCTTGGGAGGCACCGTTGCCTAATTCCAAAAAGAGGAAGAGTACCGACGACGCCGCTGCCGATAGCCAATTTCCTGATGTTTATCAGCTTCTGGGAACCAACCCTCCAGTCCCGACTCCTGGTCGTTCCGCAAAGAAAGTTAGTCCTCCCGAGCTGGCAAACCCCCAGCATGCAGAAGCACCTATCGTTACTAACCGACCCAAGACTGCACAAAATGCGTCTTCCAAGATTTCTTTGCCAGGGTCTTCATCTCCTTTAGGACGAGTCGCTAGTCGAAGGGCACCGTCTCCCATCAAACAAACCCCAGAAAAAGACTATATCATTAGTAGTTCTGAAAGACGAAAGAAGGTGAAAGTCGCCGGGCATCGGTCTGTGTCCCCGGATTCTCGGAATTTCGACGAGGACATCCAACAAACGGAACAAAACCAAGCCGACGAATTTTTCATTCCCGATTCGGACGATGAATTCGTCACGCCACCGTCGCGTACAACTACTTTGAAGAAGCAGCCAACAGAACCTTTGATCGATCCACAAGAGGAGGACGCTTTCATTATGGATGTTGAGGATTTGCATGTATCCCCTCAGCCAAGACGAAAACGGCCACCGCCGCCTCCTCAGCGTGTACAAGCCAAAGATCTCGAGCTTTCTCACCATGGTTTCTCTGAAACCCAGAGTACAGCTACTGCCGACAATGTCAGCGAAATCAACAACCCGCAGCAGTCGTTTACGCCATCCAGCCAAACGCCAAAACTCTTATCCCTCATTTTGGGAAATCCGCAGCTTCTAACTAAAAGGTGTGGATACTTGGGTAGTCAAATTCAGAAGAATGAACGGGATTTTATGCAAGCTATCAATGATAGATTGCCCAAAGATAAGAGGAATGAGATCAAAGCAGAGAAAGAACGATTCATCCAACAGCAAAAGGCGACGCAGGATCTCAGCGGATTGGTTGAGCGCTACAAAACTCTAAGTGAGCAACGAGAAGCAGTTGCTCAACAGGTGGCTCGATCATATTCCAATGGCCAAGACACAGATGAAGATGAAGCCCGACTAGATGAGCTTACTGAGCGCATCGAGGCAACAGAAGGAGAGCTTTTCCAAATGATGGGTACAGCAGGCCTTGATGAGGCAAGTCTTTTGGAGCATCTGGAAGTCCCGGCTCCGAATAGAAGAGATGACCATATCGTTGTGCTTGGAACTCAGGCTGGTCATGGGGGCATGGTCAACATGTCACGGAGCTCAAGAGACGTCCCATTGCCCATGGGAGGCACCCAAGTTGTCCATCAAACCCAACTTCCCGAACCACGCCCTCCAATGAATCGCGACCTGGGTGCTGAGGAAGATTTCTTCTCTGATATCGACGATATGGAGATGCAGCTGTTGCCTAAACCAGATAAAAAGACTACTCAATTCGACACACGCAAAACACCTCTGAGGAATCGCACTCAGCGAGCAGGAAATGAATTTAGCGATTTCAGTGACGACGCTGATATGCTTGCGTTTGCTCAAGACTACGAGGTACGCCAAACTGTTGGCGAACCGTCCCTGGACCCTCGACGGGCGTTTTCCGAAACGTCTGGAAACGCTGGGCCCGCACCAAAGCAGAAGCAGACCTCGAAAAGACAGCCGCCTCCCGATCCATCTCAGACAAGGATACCGGCTGAGCTCATGATGCATGCTTGGTCTGCAGATGTACAAAAGACATTGAAAGAACGTTTTCGGATGCAAGGGTTCCGACAGAACCAACTAGAGGCCATTAACGCTACGCTCGCTGGTGATGATGCCTTTGTCCTGATGCCAACAGGCGGTGGAAAATCTCTCTGCTACCAACTTCCAGCTGTCGTCAAGTCCGGCAAGACAAAAGGCGTCACCATTGTTGTATCCCCCCTACTGAGCTTGATGCAAGATCAAGTAGATCATATGAACGCCCTGCATATACAGGCCGTTGCATTCAACAGCGAATGCTCTCCAGAATACAAGCGGTCAGTCATGACTACTTTTGATCAACCCAATCCGGAGCACTTCATCCAGCTCCTCTACGTCACGCCTGAAATGGCTAGCAAAAGCCCTCAGTTCATGAATGCTTTGGAAAGCTTGTACCGGAGTAAAAAATTTGCCCGTATCGTCATTGACGAGGCTCACTGCGTTAGCCAGTGGGGGCATGATTTCCGACCCGACTACAAGACCCTGGGACAGCTGCGATCCAAATTTCCCCGGGTTCCGGTCATGGCCTTGACCGCCACTGCTACTCAGAACGTCATTGTCGATATCAAACACAATCTCGGCATGAACAACTGCCAAGTCTTTTCACAAAGCTTCAACCGTCCAAACCTGTATTACGAGGTCCGGCCCAAATCTTCCAATCCAGTTGCGACCCAGCAAATCGCGGCTCTAATCAACTCCAAGTATCCAAACGTTACTGGAATTGTTTACACAATCTCACGCAAGCAAGCCGAAGATGTTGCCCAGAAGCTTTCTGATAATGGTATCGCGGCTCGCCATTACCATGCTGCAATTACACCCACGGAAAAGGTGGAAGTACAAACAGCGTGGCAGAAGGGGCAGGTCAAAGTTGTAGTGGCCACCATTGCTTTTGGCATGGGCATCGATAAGCCGGACGTGAGATTTGTTATTCATCATGGCATCCCGAAGAGCTTAGAAGGTTACTACCAGGAAACTGGACGTGCGGGCCGAGATGGGAAACCCTCCGATTGTATTCTGTTTTATGGCAAAGCGGACATAAGAGTCCTCAAAAGACTGATCATTGACGGAGAGGGCAGCAAAGACCAAAAAGAAAGACAGATGGCAATGCTGAACCGCGTGACAGCATTCTGCGACAATAAAGCAGATTGTCGACGAACCGAGGTCCTCCGCTATTTTGGAGAGGACTTTACTCCGTCGCAATGCCACAAGACGTGTGACAATTGCCAAGCAGGGCTTGTTTTTGAGCAGCAGGACTTCTCTGAATACGCCATTGCCGCCATACGAATTGTGCAGCAGCAGCAGAGATTAACGGCAAACCAGTGCGCAGATATTTTGATTGGCAGAAAGTACCCAGACAACCAAGAAGAAAACTCGTACGAGTATCACGGCATGGCCAAGGGGATGAAGAAGCACGAGATGGTGCGCGTTATTGACCGCCTCTCAGCCGAGAAGGGCTTCCATGAAGAAAATATTGTTGGAAATCATGGAGTCGCCATTCAATATCTCCAAATTGGACCTGCCGCCAACCAATTCTTGTCAGGGAGGCGGAAGCTCATGCTGACGGTGCAGGTTTCAGACAGTGGTGATTCAAATCAGACCAAGATCAAGAAACCGAGAGCCAACAAAAAGCAGAAAGAGCCGGCCAATAACATGCAATCCACCTATGTCTCGTCACCCATTAATACACGCAGGAAACGGGCAGCCGTTATTGATAGTGACGACGACTCAAACTTGCCTACCACATCAAACGGCTATGTGAATGATGGTTTCGTTGTGTCGGATGAAGAGTTGGAAGATGAAGCTGATGAAGACATGGACGAAGACGAAGAGGCTTTTGAACCACTCCCTCAGCACCGACCAGCGAAACCTACCGCTTCAAAACCTAGTTCCAAAAAGACACTGCGGCCAGAAGCTATCCCGAGCAAACGTAGGCTGCAAGATTTACCGGATATCCACCAAGATGTAGTGCATAGCTTTGTTCGAGAGGCACGCTCGCTGGAAGAGCAAATTCGGAACGGACTTGGCCTTAGACGACCAATGTTTACAGACACTCACCTGCAAGAAATGGCCATTAACTGGACCACTTCCATCGACAGGATGAGCCGCATTCCTGGAATTGGCGTCGACAGAGTCCGGGAGGTTGGCCCAAAGCTGCTACACATACTCAATAGGTATCATAAATCGTATCGTGAGATTGCCGGGACGGGGGCGGGTGATGCTTCTGCATCAACGTCCAACTTGGATCAAGAAATAGTGGACTTGATTAGTTCAGACCTCGATATCGATGAGGATGAAGAGGAGGCCATGGGACGTGGAGATGGGTCTCACTACGTTGCTTCCGAGCCACCAGCCGATGTCCAAGCTTTCCATGCCAGGCTGCAAAGTCTGAATGACCAACCGAGTCAATCGAGAGGCAGATCTTCCTACAGTCGAGGAGGAGGTACCAGGAAATTCTCTGGTAAAAGATGGTCCAAGAGAGGCGGTTCCGGTGGAGGGTCTCAGCGTCGGGGCAGCGGTTCCAGCAAGAGAGGTGGCAGTTCTTCAAGTGCTGCCGGCCCGTCGTCTCGATCTGGTGGTGCAGGCAGCAGCAACAGCGGCGGGTTCAAGCGTGACGGCAGAATCGTCAAGAAGAGTGGAGGAGGCATCAGGTTGATGTCTGTATGATGTGAATTGATGATTGATAAGCGGCCTGCTATCCCCCCTGATTTTTTTTAGGCCGGTGTGTTTGCTTTTGTTTTGGAACGAGATATGAGACGTAATGAAGACAACACTCCTCTTCAGTCCCTGTTTTTATGTCATGGTGTTGGGAGGCGGAGGTCTACACATTCACGAGCTTTGGCGTTGGTGTTTCGGCATTTACATTTACCCCCTTTTGAAGCGAATTAGAGAGAGAAGAGCAAAGGAAGAGAGAAGGGGAGATGGAGTTGTTGGGGGGTAGAGGCGATGTAGGTGGATGTCATGGAATGTTTGCATGTGTATATACCCATATATACACCAGAGTAGCCTGCCTTCATGATTATGCCAGCAATGCAGCACTTTTTTGAGCGAGATTTGGAAGAAGCAGAATGGCGAGGCTGTGAACTTATACCTCCAAGTTTGAATCAAAGCTTTCCATTCTATACTTGCTATGGCCGTTTGAAACCTGTTCCAACACGATGAATGGTAGTTACATGTCGAGAATCATCTACCTTGGTTTGAATCTATCCTGCTTTTTTTCGCTAATGCGTATCATCAATCTTGATAGCGTAAGATGGCCATAAGAAACGCTGAGACACGATCCAACGGGGCGCTCATACGCAATATCCCGCCTCAGCTCCATATCAAACATGAGAAAAAAAAACGAAAATCAATCTGGAGGAATAAATTGCACATTGCTTTTTCTAGTACAATTACAAATGTAGAGCTAGCTAATGGTAAAAACAAAGCTCCGGGAATCTCAGCTATGACAAGGAAAAAAAACAACACAAAAAAAAGCAAACCAAAAAAAAAGACAAAGAAAGAGCCTCAAAAAAAGGCGCAACTCAACGAGACCAACTGGGGGGGAGAAGAGAGAAGAAAGGATCGGAATTAGTTAAACCAGTATTGTGAAAGTGGAAAAAAAAAAGTTGGAAAAGCGAAGAAAAAAAAAGATGTGTCGACACATGCCAATCAAAATCGTCTTTTTGGTGTCGCGTTATTTTCCATATAAACTCCCCAACAGACCACCAGCTAAGCTCGCTTCGCTTCTTCTTGATGTGAAAAGATGAACCGTTTACGCCACGCTATGAAAAACACAGATAACAAAATTACTTTAAAACACGGGGGGCATGCCAATGTGATGTGAGCTGAAAGAGAAGCAAGGAGGATATTTTGTAATGAGCGGGCTTCACATGAAAACGAGCATTGACTCGAGAGGTTACAGAAGAAGCAAAAAAAAAAAAGCAAAGTAAACACAATCCGATTCCAATTCCCCCCTTAAACATTTGATACCATAAAGCTTATGACCCGTGCCATCAAATATCGCTGATTCAAAATCGCCACCTGGGCTTGAGATCCTTTGGCTCGGGTGAGTTGTCGCTGTACTTGCGAGAGCTGAACCGGCTGAAGATGGGAAGAGGGCTCGATCCACGGACTGAGTCTGGCCTGCCCCTTGGCGTTGGCAGCAAACTGCTCCGGCGGGTTGAAGCCAAGGAGCTGCTGGGACGGTTGTTGAGGCTATCCAAGTTCAGGGTCGAAGAAGATGGCCCCACGTTGGAGCGACGAGGAGGCTGTTGTTTTGCTAGACTGCTTTGAGAGTAAGGTCCAGGGGAGGTGAGGCGTTCACGGAAGGACAGCCGAGAGGTCCCCCTTGAAAACGGTCTGGGGAATGCCTCCGACATGGGGGAATCGGAGCCAGTGCGTGTTAGAGAACTCCGAGGGGTGGGA
The DNA here is from genome assembly GCA_001721665.1 of Trichoderma pleuroti. NCBI lineage: Eukaryota > Fungi > Ascomycota > Sordariomycetes > Hypocreales > Hypocreaceae > Trichoderma > Trichoderma pleuroti. The sequence continues at coordinate 37,584 of MDJU01000120.1, forward strand.
AGCTTGGAGGTAGATATGGGCGTGATGGCCGACGTTGACCGTTGTGGTGCAGGCGTTCTGTATGGGCTGCGAGCTTCGCCCTCTAGGTTGCTAGAAGAGGCGTTCCATCGGGGTCGGTGCGCCATAGTGGTCGAAGGTCGAAGAGTTGAGGAAGAAGCAGAAGGCGGGTAATAAGTCGAGTGCCTGGACCCAGGCTTCTTGGCACTTTTTGTGACAGGGGCCGGTAGCGACGAGTCCCTCCGGTTGGTTGACGTCGACCGGAGGCTGGAGCCGCTGGCATTGGGCGATCGAAGTTGGTTACCGGTATACTTCCGCGCAGGCGTCTGCGGATCGAGACCGAGCGAGTTCATAATCACCGACGAAGGCGGAGAGCTTCCCGGAGTCTCCATGCCGCTGCCGTTGGTCGACCTGTCGTTGGAGAGCATGCTGGAGATGGAATCTCGCAGCTGCTGGCTCTTTCTTTCTGCGTAAATGTCCTCCAGGACAGAATCCATCTCTGCAACGTCGAGCTTCAGTGTCGCCCATCGCGTTTGCATTTCGTTGTGGAGACGCAAGATCTCGCCATTGACGGTCAAGCGATCCTTGACGCCCTTGTCGATAATGGCAAGGACACGTTCGATGGCGGGGCCATAGTGTGTCTTCTTTGCCTCGTAGCTCTCAATCTTTTTGGCAATGGAAGGCTGGTTCGTCAGATGCATGCCAGAATCAATCGCCTCCCTCAGCTTCATCAGAGACCGCTCGACGGATTCGTGCATCTTTTGGGCCTGCCGTCCAGCGCCTCGGAAGACAATGACCCATCTATCCTCGCCCAGCTCCTTGCGTAGGGACTCGGCATCCTTCTCTAGCTTCTTGTAGCTTCCATCCAGGCCATCATGGCGCATTTCCAGCTCTTCACATGCGGTTGGGAATGCATGCTTTGCCCGCGTCTCAAAGACAGATAGTCGCATGGGCAAAAAGTCCAGCGAGGCCCTCAAGGGCTGCATCCTGGCGAAGAGAGCAAGCAGACTGGAATCATCCTGGGACAGCGTCGAGGTTCCTGGCGAGTTGGGGCTCAGCGGCAGGGCGAGGCTGAAGCGGTTCGAGGGCGCCAACCGCGCGGCCGAAATGGGGTTATCTTCAACAATGGTCTCGAGATCTCCAATATCGACGTTATCGCCGCTCGCAACGACGGCAAGGCTCTTGTGACGACGCTCTTCCATCTCAAAGACGAGCCGCGTGAGTTCTTCCATCTCGCCCTGTATGTCGCCCAGAACGCTGTTCCACAGCTCCTCCCACTCCATGGCAAGTTCGACCTGGTTCCGCACACTTTGCAGGGTATGCTTTATTCGGCCCCATTCCTCAGCTATGGCCTCCATCTGAGTAACGGCCCGCCTGAGGTCATCTGTCGAGACAGTCGCAATGTCATGTCGGTTTTGCAGCTCATCAATGGCGTTGACATAGGCGTTGATGAGATGCTCGAATCGATTAATGGCATTCTCAACCTCTTCTAGACCTTCGCGGCCACCAGCGGCGGCCCACTCGACGTCATCCTCGCTGTCCAGCCCACTGACCACCTCGAGGGCCTTTGATATCCAGCTCCGGATCTGCTCAGCAGCATTGATCAAGGCCTTGGAAGCCACCGGAGCTGTTGGGATAGCCGACACCTTGCTGGAGAGCGCCTCGGCATCGGGGATGCCCAGCAGAGTCAGTTGAGCAAGCTGGTTGGTAAACGACACTCGGGAAAGCGTATATATTGATCCAGGTCGATTGTGGCCCTGAGAAAAATAAGAGCTCAATTCCGGTTCGAAATGGTTAAAGGTGATTACTTCAGGCGGTGTCATGTCCACAATTGGTGATTCCTTTGGCGGAGGGGTTGGTGGGGACGGGGAATATGAGGGAGAGTAGGAAAGGGAATGCGAAGGCGAGTGAGAAGGAGGAGCAGCGGGAGGCGAGGAGGGTAGAGGCGGATACTCCTTGGGCGATGGCGGACGCGTAATTCGCTCGAGGTGTTCGCGTCGAGTATCCAGAGTGACTTTGGTGCCATTGCCATTGATGTGGTCGGGCAACCGATATTTCTGCGTATCCAAGTCCATGTTGATTGTTTCCGGCACCTCAATCTCCGGCAGCTGGTAGGAATCAGCGGCGATGGGAGACATGGAGGCTTCTGACAGGCTGGACGATCTATAATGAGGAGGGGGGCGCCGGCGCCTTTCCAGGGACGGCCGCGCCGATTGATGATTTGCCTGATGGATCCCGCTTGGTGTTTCTCGTCAAGCTGGCGGAGCTGTTCTTCGTCAAGTCGGCCGATGTCAGCGGGCTGGAAGCTGGCGGTGGCCCTCTTGGCTGCGGCTCCAAGGCCGAGAGCCTTTAAGCGAGCAGCAAGACCTGGCGAAGTCTTTCGAAACGCAGCGACCAGGAGCTCATGCGACGGATCGGGTTCTAGAAGGGTGCTGCTGCTGCGTTGCCTGCCGTAGGTTGGACTCAACGCCAAGTCGGGAGCACCTTGGGAAATGCCGTTGTTGAAAACGTTGCCAATGTTGCTGCTGTTGATTGGGCTGTAGCCCGGGGTGTGGTTGACGTCGTTTGTGCTGCCACTCGTCCGCGGTGTCGACAGGTTCGCAAGTCCTCTGGCGTCTGCGGGCGTGGCCGCGACAGACGCAGCGGTTGGAGTGGCCGCAGCCGAAGCAGGAGCCGGAGCAGAGACTGGAGCTGAGGCGGGAGTGGAAGCCCAGGCGGGAGCTGCGTAAGGGGTGGCGGGCGACTGGGTTGCGTCGTCTGTTGTTTTTCCAAAGTTTACATGCTCGAGGCCCGCATCATGGCCGTTGGTATGCTGCTCAGGGTCGCGCCTCGGGTCCACCACGTCGGATTCTCTGGAGCTTTCGTTGGCTGAATCTGAGTCGCGGTCTGGCTGCGAGGCCGGCTGTGGGTTGCCGCTGGCGTCCACGGCAGCAGAATGGCTGGTGGTCATATGCCGCAGGTGATTGCTGGGGCTGCAGACAAGCCCGCCCCAGAGAAGGTTGGAGAAGTCGGTAGGTCAATGTTCAGAGCGGCGTTGCTCACGACGCGCTAGTGGAGCGCGCCAGGTGTCTTCCAGTGGACGGAGGCCCTGAAAGGCCCTGCCGGCAGTGCAGCGGCGCAGTGGGTGGAGAGGACTGGAGCTGCAAGGTCTGGTCGGTGCTGAATGCTGAAGATTATCAAACGCTGAGCACTGGCAGTGGTCGGGTTTGTAGGGGGGGACGACGGGCGGCAGATTGGATGCCGAGGCCGCCACCGCGAAGCGTCGAGTGCTGATACGCTGCCGTTGTTGTCCTGTCGTGTTGCCGTCCGACTTCTGGCCTGGAATGGATTTTTTTTTCTCTCCCTCGCGACGGCCCAATGAGGAACGACTCGCCGCTTTAAAATCCCGACGGTGCCGCTTTGCTGCGACCTGTCCGAATACAGGTACGAGTACAGGACCCGACCTCGTTCTCGGCGAGTGGGCGGGTGTGGGCGGATGCGCAGTAGGGTTCGTTCGCTGGATGCCTGCTCCGGTGTGCTGCTCAAGACCCAGCTTTTTGGCGGCGTCGACCGGGTTAGGCGTCTGGTGACTGGGCGAGCGAGGGGATTCTATGCGAAGACGATGCGGTGCTGGTGGAGAGCGCCCTTGCGGCCCTGCAAAGAAGCTGCAGGAGCTTGCAGGAGACGCCTCTCGACTGCAGCGAAGCTTGGGATAAAGCTGGGCCGTCGCCTGAGTTTGGTGTCTGCCTGCGCGCCGAACCAGGAACAGAAGCGAACCGAAGCTTGGTGCCTGGTGGTCGAGTATCGATACCTGTACTTTCTGATGGTGAACTCCTGGGAGGATGCTCGTGATGGGCCTTGGGCATCAGCTGGCTGAATCAAGTAAGGCCCGTGTGCCGGGGTTGTGCAAAGTCCCAGGCTGGGCAAGGTGGAAGATGAGATGCAGACAGAGCGCAAGCAGAGACGAGAAGTGCTAGAAAATCGGGGATGCGAGAGCAGCGGCTACGGTGAACACGGAAGCCCAAAATGGGGGGGTGGCCAAACGATGCATGAGCTGATGGCTTGATTGACTTGACGTGGTGAATCGAGAGAGAAAAAAAGGGGGTTGAAGGAAAGGGACAGACTATGTGGTCAGGAGGGGTGCAAGAGGAAGAAGCGCAGAAGCGTGGGATCGCAGCCCAAGTTAATTAACGGGAGCTGCTCGTTCCTGAGCTAAGAGGGAGTCGAATGGCTACGGCGCAGGTACCTCATCTCCCTTGGAGGTACTCGTACTCCCTACGCGTATTTTGGACGTTTGGGCTTTTTTTTGGCCTCGATCCGCCGGCCGAGCTTGCGCATTTGTCGATGGAGAAACGACTAGACAAGGGGAGGCGGCTATCAAAATGGAGGAGAGAAAAAAAGAAAAGACGAGATAGTAATAGAGAAAGACGGGAATTCGTGAGCTGCGAAAGATGCTCACTGTACTCCGTACGCCTTACGAGTGGACGGGCCCAGAGGATCCATGTCCAAGGTACATGTACATGGGCTGTTGGGACTGGTACCTGTCCCTGGCCATAAATACCCGTGCAGGCTCATCAAAGTGTCGTGCTGGTATTTGAGAATTGACTTTCACTGGAACTGACACCCAGCTTCCATTGGTGGGAAAGATTATGTAGGTTCCTGCAGACGGAGATGTTTACTACCTAGAGGGAGGTTGTTACATCGAGTGGTTGGCATGTTGGTCTGGTTTACACGTGTGCCTGTCTCGGATCCGAATTCGCAGATGTAACTTTACACGAAGTATGTGCTCCGTGGATGACACTGGACGTTTTGACATGTGCCGGAATGCAGCAGGTTGGGTCGGACTCGCCACACGCTGATGTGCCCTTGAGCGCGGCTACTGTAACACAGCACAGCACAGCACAGCACAGGGTACTGGATTGGATTGGATTGATGTGATGGGTAGCACCAGGACTCGACTCGGCTCGACTCGAATTGGTGACGGGACCGACTTGATAGCATCCAGGTCGTAAATTGTTCGGGGGCCATTGTCGTTTTGGGGAGCTCAGCGCACTAATGCCACCACTGCCGCAGCTCAGCAAGGAGCTGGAGGTGGGAGCTACAGCGCATGCAGCGCCGAGCGCGCTAGCATTAGAGCCATGTCGGGCTAATTAGCGCATCCCCACCGCTGACACGGGAGCTTCCACAGCGCTTCCACAGGCATCCCGCTTCTGGCAGCTTCAAACAAGGTGAAACGCTGCGAAATCTCCACGGGCTCCATGCCTGTCCGGCCCGCCTCCACCAGGGCGTCCTGCAGCCATTTTCTGCATCACCAACCTGGCAGCTTTAGTTACCGGGCGATGCCTGTGCGGCCAGCGAGTTTCTGCCTCTGCCTCAGTCTCCCTTCCCTGTCGGGTCACGAGGGCGTGTGCGGGTAGCGTGGAAAAGCCCGCCATGGGTATGTCAGTGCTGGTACATTACTTGCAGCAAGTCAACCTTAGTAGACTGGAGTGTATGTTGGGATTTGGACCAAGCTAGCGGGATGCTGGCCTGGATCGGTACTTGTCCAGCACTACCTAGTACCTACTAAGGTATTTGATGTCTGGTCAGTGCTGCATTCGTACTGGTACCTGTCCACTACCTTTTAGCCGTCCATCGTTTCCCATTCACTGCTTTACCGAGCTCCAACCAAGCAGTCTGGTACTAGCAGCTATTGGTAGCCACCACTAGTCTCGAGGTATTGATGGAGGCAATTTGCCTTAGTACGTAGCAGTGCCACCTGGACCCATTGATGCAAGTGACTGGCAAAAGATTGGGCGTCGACAAGAGCTACGAACAAAGGATGCGACGCGACGGCCCGCGCTACCAACAGGAGCTACTGTATTCGTCTGTGGCCACGCCGTACATGTCTGGTACCTTTGGTAGGTATTGATAACTGGAGGATGGAGGGCAGATGCCCAATCAGTCTTGACATCGGCAGACGTTCAGAAGTACCGTGTTGTACGAGTACTTGCACAAGATGGGGAGCTTTCATCTTATTACCTATAGCACGCAGCTGTACGGAGTTACCCTTGCCTCATGATGCAATTACCTCAGTCCCTTGTATTGATACGAAGCAAATATTACCAGGCTGTATGTACATACGAGCAGGCAAGTACAGTACCTTGCCATGGGTTAGCAGGTACTTTGCAATCTCTCATGCTTGGGGTGATGCATCCATGCAATTTGGGCATGGCCAAGGGACGGTACTGTGCAGTACCAGACAGCATCAGTCAGCGGTTGGGCATCAGCCATCAATGATAACCGACCAGACACTGGACGTGGCGTGCAGTCTGAAACCTCGCCCCAACACAACTCTGGCCTTTGCACACATAATCTACCTAATCCACAACAACCACAGCTTTTGCCTGTACTGAATTGAATGTGCAACCACTCCCTCCTGCTCCGTACTCCGTGCACTGCCCTGTGCTCTGCTTTGTGCATACGAGGACCCTACAAGTACGAGCACTGCTCATGTATGTTCTCTTGCACGGTATTCCAGCAGGCTCTGGCTCTGCGGAGAGGAAATTGCGCGCCTCTGGTTGCCCTGGGATATGACACCAAGGCAGCAAGGACCCCTTGGGAATCGCGATGACAGCGACAGAAATGATTCGTCACCTTGGCCCGGGGCCTGCAAGTGCATGGGCTGGCCTGGTCGAATTGGCCCGACAGCCTCTGCATGCAGGCGGGCTAGCAGGGAGGGAACCTGGCAGCTCCCATGAGGGACCGTGGTCGAATCGACGGCTGCGAGTACGAAGACGTCGAGTGATATCATACTCGTACTCATCATTATATTTGCATTTGCATTTGCCGCTGTGACGTTGAATGGATGGAGCACCAACGGCCGCACAGGCTGGCTGACTGCGGCGGCACCAGCCAGTGGGAGAAGCTATTCCCAGCAGTCCAGGCAGTCAGCAACAAGAGGCAAACATCGTCAGGTGGCCCCTTCGGACACGACGAGACCGGACAGTTGGGGTCCAAGCACGCTGGGCGGAGATGGACGGAGCACCTAATGCCACCTTCCAATGCACTAATTAATGTACTGTACGCCTATGTTGATCGGTTGACAGCATGCGTGAACCAATGCACGCCAAAAACCGCACCCGACACCAGGAAAAAAAAAAAGGTTCGTTTCAAGTCGTTGCCCCCCGGACAACACCAAAACACGCAACGCAATTTCCCATCTCCACGCCTCCCCACCAACTATGTTTGGCGCCCTCAGGCTGCCAGAACCCCTGAGTCCGCGTGCGCCTCGGATCTCCAGCACCAACCCAGAGCAGCCCTACCGTCTGGCTCCGTGATTTCTTGTCTCCTCCATACTTGCTTGTACTTGTCCTGACTGTCCGTCCCAAGTATCCACCGCGCCATTCCCGACTGCTTGTTCATGGTGGCCGGCAGCTAGCGACTCTGCTGCCACTCAACTTGTTGTTATATCCCCCCCCCCCCTCGTCCGTGGTGCACGCGACTCGACTCGACTCGACTCGACCCGATTTGACCGAGCTGAATAGCTGAGCTGGCCCTGGGATCCAGTGAACCGACTCTCCTTCCAACGACAACCGCAAAGAGACAAGATTCGCTTCCCCTCTTGGGAGAGAGCACACGAGGAAATCCCCAGACGAGATTCTCTGCTTGAGCCCTCGCAAAGAAGACTCTGCTTCTCCGTGCTTTTCTTTTTTGCCTCTCTGTCCCGTTCGCCATGTCTGCCGAAGTCGAGAACCGCCCGCACTCGCCCGATGCGGCTCCGTCGCAAGCCATTGGTGCAAAGACCCAACCCTCCCGAACGCTCTCGACGACTTCCACCATATCCCAAAGCTCCAGCAACGATGCCACCTCACGGGACTCGCTGGGCAGCGAGCTGTCGTCTCGCATGTCCTCTGCGTCGTCCCGCATGTCCACGGCGTCGTACCAGTCCAACCCCTCTAGAAGATCGTCTTCCAGGACTCGGCGCCGAGGCTACATGCGTCCCCAGGGCACCGACTTTGCGGCCAGCGCCAAATCCCGCGAAAGCGTCATGAGCTTGGGCAGCATCGCGCATCTTCAATACTACTTTGCCCGCACCGGCCTTCTCGATGGCAAGGGCGGACAGCTGGCTCGTAAGAAGCAGCCGCGAGCGACGTTGGACCTGGCAGCTCTCGAGGGCACAGCTCCCATGATGGTGTCCACGCCCACAACTGCGGGCTTCGACATGGATCCCTCGTACGTCTCCATGGGCAGCAGCCCAGATCTGTCAGGACACGGGTTCATCACGGAAAACACCGTCGAGTCTCCCACCGGCATGGACGACATGGACGACTTCTACGACGGCTTCCTCGAGGAGGACCCGGACATGCTCCCACCCACAGCCAGCACCTACAACCACCGAGAAAAGGTGATTCCCAAGCCGCCCACGGTTGCCGAACTGAAGACGGAGCTGGAGAGCGCCCTGCAAGATGCCCTCAAGGTCCTCAAGGAAGCCAAGGCGCGCAAGGAGGGGTCGTACAAGGCATCCGGCGATGCGCCCCGGTACACCAACATGCCCGACGAAAACACCCAAAGCTGGTACGAGCTGCAGGGCATGAACATTCTCGACTTTGTGACGCTGGCCATCCGCGCCGCCAAAAACTACTACACCGCCCACGAGCTGCCTGACCGGCTGGATGCCATCAAGTCGGAAAGGCAGATCCGGGCCGACCTCTTGAGCGTCATGGAGGTGCTGAAGCAGATGGCCACGAGGAACTTCAAGGGTGGCATGCGGGACGAAGAGATTGCCACCATGACGACCTGGATCGAGAGCGTCTTCGACATCCTCAAGAAGGAGGCCAACATTGAGGCATCAGAGCAGGCCGAGCGACAGAGCTGGGCGTGGATGAGGGGCGACTGGAAAGGCAAAGAGTTGGAGCGCGAGCGACAGTTTCTCATGTCCATGGTGCCAGACGACGAGCCGCTTCCCGAATGGACGCCAGCATCCAACGACGCCGAGCTGCCGACGCCCTTTTTGGAGGCCATGCAGAACGGCCTCCTACTCGTGAGGCTGCACAACGCCGCAGTCAAGAAGTCCAGGCGGCGATTCGGAGCGATCCCGACCTTCCACGTCAACACGCAGAAGCCGTACCGAAGCGCCGACAACCTCCGCTACTGGGCCAAGGCCGCTGAGCTGCGCTTTGAGTGCATGATTTCCATCGACCCCCTGGGCATCGTCTACAACAACGGCCCCCAAGTCTGGCTAGATTTTGAAGCGGCCATCCTCCAGTGGTGTGCCCATGTGAGGGAAGAAATCACAAACGAGTTGGTCTAAGAACCCTTAGTACTTGTTTTTTGTCTACTTTTGTTTTTGATTTTTTTTCACACTTTTATTATTGTTTTAATACCTGTTTTACTACGTGCATCTGCTCATACACATATGTTACTACAGCAGAAAGATGGCCTTTTCGCTCCATGACGAATTCACGCTGCCATAAAAAAACACACTTGGCTGGAGTTATCCTTTCTCTGTTTCTTTTTAATATGTCCTTTCAAAGGACGCGGCTATTACATTTTTGGCTCTACATTTTCAGGCCCCTTTCTTTTACTATTTCTCTTTTTTTTTGGATTGATATTGATTCTTTCAGGACATTCACACGCAAAATACATCGAGGCGAAGAGGGGACCGGTTTTCTCTCTTACTGAGACAAAGATTGACGCTACATTACCAACAGGAACATTTTCCTTTTCTCTTTTCATCCTTACCTTATCCTTAATTCCCCATTATATCCCCCCCTTTCACTCATCTTGTCACCCGTCATGCTTGCAGCATTGGCGAGGCGTTATCACTACATTTTTTGTCTTCTTGACCCAAACAGACGCTTTCCCTTCTCTGTGAATTATCAGTCAACATACACCTTTTTTTTTCTTTACTATTTGGTCTTGGGTCGAGGGAGGAAAATAACAACAACAACAATAAGAGCAACAAGAAACAACAGAATGCTGTACAGTGGGATGGAAATTGAAACAGTGGTGCAACGGCGCCTACTCAACTATATGTCAACATATATACCCCCCCGTGGCGCGAGCGCAGGCGCAGGCGCAGAGTGGATTTTTTTCGATATGGCGGTGGACGGACAGGAGGTAGCTAGAGAGAAGATGAATAGATTGGCTATCACGGTGCGTGATTGTGCTTGTGCTTGTGTGTGACTTCCATTTGATTGTAGATAAAGAGCGAGTTGACTTTTTTTTTTCATTTTGATTTACTAAGTATTACCCAATATTACCCAAAGATTAAAATGATCCATGCTATATACTCATACAGAACTCCTGAATGTCTGTCATTGACCAGTTAAACAATCTTAGCCTACGCAATGTCCACCTTTCTCACCTCCATCCACTCCTTTTCCACCTTGGGCACCGTCACGATCAAGATACCCTCGTCCATCCTGGCCGTGATGCCAAATCCATCAACGTCGACATCCAGATCCGCCTCCTCGCCATCGGTCTTCTTCTCGGCCTCGCCCTCGGGAGGCAGCTTGACATCCCTCTCAAAGACGCCGACTCTGCGCTCCCGCACGCCCGTGAGTGTCTGCAAAAAGGCCTCGTCGCCGGGGCGGTGGACAACGCCGGCGATGCGGAGGGAGCGTGTCTGCGGGTTCCAAGTGACGCCGACGTCGTCCTTTTTCGCGCCTGGCAGGGCGACGTGCAGGATGAATGCGTCGGGGGTGTTGAAGATGTCGATGGGAGGCGAAAAGGTGTCTTCGTCGTCGTCGCTGGCATTGGCGTCGCGGGGCTGGGCGTATCGCTCGGCTTGGTCGCGGAGGGTGCGGAAGAAGGGATGGCCCATGAAGCCGCGCATCATGCCGGGGAAGTCAAAGGGAGGGCCGGCGTTGGGGCCTTCAAAGGGGCCGCCTCGACGCCATCCGCGACGGCCTCCGCAGCGGCCGCGGCCGTGGGCGTGGGCGTAGCCTCCACGACCTCGTCCGTGTCGTCCGCCTCGTCCGCCCTCGGCAGGATACGAGGGGGGAGGAACGCCGTCACGACGATCGTTGTCGTCGTCGCTTTCCGAGGGCGTGACTTCCGCGGGATCGGGGAACTGCTCGCCCTCTTGCATGGTCTCGGGGGAAGATGCTGCATTGGCCTTTTCACGAGGGGCTTCACCCTCGCGCGGAGCGTCTCGGGGGGCATTCACGCCGGCATCGTGGGAGAAGGGATGCTCGTCGTAGCGAGGCGGGCCGTTGAAGTTGTTGAACCAGTAGGCCCAGGCGGGAGGAGCTTGATCCCAGGGGCCGGGACCGACGCCGGATCCGGGAGGTGGAGGCGGAGGTGGATGCGGCGGGTGTCCGTGTGGAGGAGCTCCGAAGGGGAAGCCGGGGAAGCCGGGGAAGGGAGGCGCGGTGTTGTGATCGACGCCGTGGCCGGGATCGCGGCGGTTGTTTGGGTTGAGGTTGTTGATGGACTGCATAAAGTCCCAGAAGGGGTTTTGGTGGGGAGGCATGATGGTGATGATTGTCAAGTATTAGAGTTGCGGAAGAGTTGTAGGAGAGATGGGATGTTTGTCGATGAAAAGAAGAATGGAGGTGAAAAGTTAAAAAAAAAAACATGCAGTGTCATGATCACGTCTCTTTATAATCACATCATGGACCAAAACGTACGCGTAACCCGAATGGCATTTCACATGTCAACTGCTCTAGGCAGTCGTTCAGCCAACTCATCGAACCGCATCGACCGTCGACGAAGCGGCGAATCAAGTGTACGTGTGTGCGCAAACAGTGCGAAACCTTGCACAATTTACAAGGCAAATCTTGTACTAATTCATTCCCAACAACAACAGCTGCTAGGGAGCAATAGCTTGGGGAAAGTTTTGGGGGGAAAGATGGTGTGACGAGGAACCGCATCGTCAGGCGTGGACGGAACACGCGTTCGGTCTGCGTGGCGAAATTGGGCGGCGATTTTGCCGGGTGGAGGCTTCCGGGGGGGGTCGGACGGTCGGGGGTTGGAGGCGCCGATTGGATTGGCAACGTGCGGCTGGGCTGGTGCCTGAAAAAGGGGAATGATTTCTTGAATCTTATCGAGGTTTAGATATAATTGAATTGCAGGTTGTGACATGTGAAGTTGGGAGGTTGGTTACGTTTACACAAATTATGGGTGGTGAATGCTGTACAGTCGAGGGCTTTCAGGTTATTATTAGAAAGCCCAAGGTATGTACCTACATGTAGGTTCGATTGCTTACAGCAGGCATCTATTGCTACCCAAGATGGTATGGACCTTTCAATGATACTAGAGCGGGTGTTTCTTATTACTTCCATGGCAGTGCCCTATCTAGTAGCATGGATGAGCTGTACTGTAGTACGACCCCTGCATATAGAGGTAGGTAAGAAGTTCAGCTCTGTGCTACAATCTCATCAAATGAAATTTGCATTCGGAATTTTGTTTTTGCCGCCAACAAATAGATATCAAGACCAGACGCTGCCATTCAAGTTGCGGGGTAACATTTCAGGCAGCATGCAGTCAACGTCCATGGAGCAAGATTAGCAACAAGTGACTCTGTCGAGACCACATCATGTAATAATGTAATTGAGGCTATACACACCATCACACCATCATACACCATATATACAAACCATGAATTCCATACCACCAGACGTGTGAGTTTAAACAATCCAGGAACTGAATAGGATGCGCTAAAGATGACCCCTAGCATTGCCTCGTCTGTTCCGTTCCGATTCCTCGTTGGGCCGAATGAGCGGGAATTCACCATACATTCTGCCCTCTTTACCTGCCAGTCCCCCGTCCTCGAGAGATTGGCAAACGGAAACTTCACCGAGGCCGCCGATAAATGCGTCAAATGGACATCTGTGGATGAAGATACCTTTATCAGATTCTGGCAGTACACCTACATGGGCAACTACACGGCTGCTCCCCCAGTAACCGTTGCCATCGAGTCAGAGTCCGAAGCCGCTCCTGAACCATCACCACGACCACTAATACGAACATTCCTACCACCACCAAAGCCACATCCACAGATACAACCACCACCACCAAAACCACATCCACGACAACAGCCGGTTCCGGCCTTGTTCGATTCTCGGCGCCCTCCCGCCAGGAAAGTGACGCCAGAGGAGCTGAAACGCCAGGCTCTATGGAGTGCATTTCTAAAGCTGCATTCCTCTGACCCTGATTCTACGTTGTACACTCCCGGTTACGTCCGCTTTCCTGGTGCCACGACCAATCTCGCGAATGAAGATTATGCAGACACCTTTCTCTCCCATGTGCGACTTTTTATTTTTGCAGAGTGTTACGGTATTACAGCGCTCATGACACACACTCTCAACGAGCTACATTGGACATTGGAGAAGTTTACCTTGCATGACGAGAGGGTCAATGATGTAGTCGCGCTGGTGGAGTACTGCTATGAGAATCTGGCGCCGGAACCGCTGAGAGAGCTCGTCACTCTGTACGCGGCTTGTAAGATTGACAAGTTGTGGAAGAGCGAGCAATTCTGCGCGCTTGTGGAGACGCATAGCGAACTGTCGATGGCTTTGCTTGGATTGATGGTGAATGAGATGTAGACTGAAGACATTACTATGCCCCTGATATCCGTATCATTATCGTAGAAGTGATGAATATGGAATATAAAACGGTGAAATGAGATGATGGTTTCTATACCGTCTAGGTTGTATTGAACAATAACGACGAGTGTGTACATCACTCCCCCCCTTATAAACAATGGTCATACCGATAAATCATAAACCGCCAATGACTGAATGGAGATGGTCCGCAACAAACGCTCATCAGCACATCATTTACTCAATAGCCACTTGAGTCCCTCTTCCGCATCCCGTTGCTGCTTTGCACTAATCTGCAGATCCGGGAAGAATGCCCAAAACCCATGCAGCACGCCAGGATAAATGTCTGTCCTAGTAGCAACCCCATCATCCTTGAATACCTGCTCCATGACCAGCCCGCACACTTGAAAATACGTCTTGGGGAGGCCCTTGTGGGTAGGGAAGGCCACGGGGAATACAAGCGGGCTGTGCAAATCAGCCTGATTATTCTCTGCAACACACGAATTTATTAGTTGGCCAGTTTCTTGACATGATACCTTTCCTCCGTAAGAACTTACTCCAGATGAACTTTAACGACTCAAGAGAAAGCACTGGCGCGTTGGCGTTTTGCTCAAAGCTGGTGAATCGATCCTTGTACTTTTCTGGCACCGTTTCGTGATTCACGCCGCCTGGCATTGCCGCGTAGATGCCAGTTAGAGGAGGACTCAACTTGTCGTTTAAGCAGAAATGAGCCACGATCAACGCCATGTCGCCACCTGAGCTTTCTCCTCCCACCAGAAACCCCTTTTCAGGGTCGATGCCCAATGACTCCGAGTTCTGCGCTGTCTGATGGATTTAAAAGAAAACCATTGTTATCAAACTGCCCACTGCACATTCATTGCAGAATTGATGGTGTTTCTCACCCATTTAGTAGCATCATAGGCATCTTCCACAGCAGAGGGAAAGACGTGCTCAGGAGCATGCCTATAATTGACATTCACTGCAACACCACCAAGCTTCGCAAACAGCGCACAGAGCCAAGTCTCCGTATCCAGGTCTCCGACAGCATATCCTCCGCCGTGGAAGACAACGAGTCCCGGCCGTCCCTCGGTCGACTCCTCTCGCGGCTTGTAAACGCGGATCTCAGTGGTGCGGTTGTCTCGCACTGGGATTTGAATGTCCTCTTGAAGGTAGGGAAGTGTGGCCGGGTCGATTTTGGGAGCTGCATCTTTCATGGATTGGATCATTGCCCGAACTTGAGGGATGTTGGTGTTTTCATCCCAAGCGGCCAAAATGGGCGACCCCGAGTTGAGGATCTGGTGTGATGATGTTTTAATTATCTTCTTTTTGAATCACATAGAAAGCATCATTAGAAAGGAGGCAAGAGTGACAACTTACTGGTTCAAACTCAGGATCAACATCGCTGAGAGCCCGAATCTCTTCAATCATAAGCATCTTGTCTATAGTTGAATATTGAAAATGTCTAATGCTAAGGCCAACTGACAATACGAAGCAACTACAGCAGCAGTTATATACATGACTTTGTCTCCTCTCAGCTCCCAGGCCCGTCTCTCATTTGTGGAAAAGCTGATACAATGCCGAATTACCAACAAGGGGAAAGACAAGACGGCAATGACATTGGACCCAAGACGGCACAAAGCACAGGGAAAATATCTCAAGCCAGGCCTCCAAACCAGGCACGAAACCTCGCACTCTCGTGGCCAATCTCGGCGATTCTCCCCCCTTCTCACCTCCGTAAAAGTCGGCCATTATCCCCAAACAAGTGAAACCCGAGTGAGAATTCGGGTCCGAACGACGGCGCATCGATGCAGGGGTTCAGCGCCGGGGTGGGGACCGGAATCTCCCGGCCAGCGTACCGGAGTTAACGGCTGCGCTGCTTCAGTTGCTGTATTGAATCAAGTCTCGTGTCAGTCATGGTTTAGAAAGCAGGGAGTTCCCGAGTGCCAGAAAATGTATTTATATCTTTGACCCTGTACGAGGTGTACAAGATGAACGAGGGATCCGATGTACAGTAGCACTACTCTAGTATACCTAGTATCTTATATAGAAGGTCCATTCGGGAAGATGACCCAAGGTACCTTAACGGAAAGTCCCTGTAGAAAGTCAGCTACATTGATGACGTCAGCGGAAACGTGCTCAAAATCGCAAAGTTCCCACGCCCGCACGTGAGACTCTCGCACCATGATTGGCCAGATCCGCTGCTTAGAAATGCACCTGCGAAACTGGCGTGACCATTCTCATCATCATCGCCATCGTCCCAAAAAATAATAATAATAAAGAAGACATGATTCAACGCAAGCATCTCTAACCCAAGCACCATCGCCAATACATACACAGTCCATTGCGCTACAAGATCAAGCACCATGGATGCCAAGCCTGCCACTTTCTGTATGCCAATTGCCCCCCAAATTTCTCTCCAGGGCCGCATCTTCCGCAGCAGCTAATCGTTCGTCTGATGTACATATAGCCTTGGCCGCTGCGCCAGTTGCTTCTCCCGCAGCCTCCGCGAGCGCCCCCAAGCACAAGGTCAGTTCGTATCAGAACATACAAATTACCTTTTTGGTTTTGCTGACCATGGAAATAGCCGTGCTGCGTATGCAAAGAGGAAAAGTCGAAGCGCGATGAGTGCATGCTCTTTTCAACGGCCAAGGATCCCGCCGCCGACTGCAGATCGCTCGTTGACCAATACAAGAGCTGCATGCAGGGCTTTGGATTCACTGTTTAAATCACAATATTTTCATCCTGGCGCTATGCCTGTGTACATTATCACCATATAGACTACTCGGAAAAGTACGGCGCTCGATTCTTCTCCATTCTAGATTATCGATTCCATCCCCTGATAATGCGAGGGCTAATCATGCATTGTACGGTGACATGACTCTTGATAGTTGGTTGGACATGAACTGGGCTCAACTCTCACGCTGGTGCGCTGCCACCTTCTCCAGAGCTGCGGCTGCATCTTTTTCCCTTCCTGCATACCCAGCCATCATCATGGCCTCCAGTTCTTCCACCCTTCCCTCTGCCTTTGCCACTATACCAGCCATCTTAACTTCAATGGCCTCTCTGCGCTCAGTCAAATCAATAATCTCCGTTAAGCACTGCACCATTCTTTGTGTTCTATTAAAACATTAGCCTATGCTTGCGGAAAGGGTCAAGTAATTCATTACCGGCGATGTTTCAAATCCTCAAGCCAGGCACTAGCCCTTGCCTCGATCTCTGCCAGGGCAACACGGTATCTTTCATTCACAACTTTGCTGCTTTCATCTCGATCCTTCTTGAGCTGCTTCGTGTTAGCCTCTACTATTCTTGGCTCAAAAGAGGAAATATACATAGACAGACCTTGTAGATCTGTTGGTGCACTTCCAACGCAGCGTCGCCTGGGTCGGAAGAATCGTTGGAACGGGATCGAGTGCTTGTTCTTCTGCCCATGATTGTCAACTGTCCCTTTTGAAGAGAATGAGAGTTCTTCTTGAAGAATAGATTTATCAACGAGGCGAGGGGTGAAGAGAAATTGCAATAAATGAGAGAGAGATGCAACTTTTGGTGCAACAAGAGAAAAGTGCACAGTCGAAATCGGTGGAAGGAGCCAAGCGCATTCGGCCCCAGGCATCAACTTGAAGCTTCCGACAGGTACTTTGGATTTAGTATAGACAAGGTACCTTGAATCTTTAGAGAAACAAACAAGCACAAGAGGCGAGTCAAGATCAAGATTTGCTTCTTTTAAATTTAGATATTACATCATACAGCAATCCTACCAGAAGGCTGACATTTTCTCTACCGTGACAAAGCAATGTCGTCTATCCTCAAAATCATCTTCACCGTCTCAGCCGCCAGCTCAATGGCGCTTGTGCTGACCAAAAGGGGCTGCAAGACGTTCTCCTTGGAGATGTTGGTGTTGACTCCTCCAGATTTGATGCTGACACCGGCGTTCTTCTCTCCCATCTCGTGTCGGTGTCTCAGGTCGGTAACAACCTTGATGCTGTTCAGGCCGGCGTTCTCGGCAAGGGTTGTGGGAATGACCTCCATGGCATCCGCAAAGGCCTTCCAGCAGATGGCCTCTGTGCCTGTCAGGCTGCGCGCCTGCTTGGACAGCTGAGCGGCAATCTCGATTTCAGGGGCACCACCACCGGCAATCAGGGCCTTCTTCTTCACCAGGCATCGGAGAACGCAGAGGGCGTCGTGCAAACTTCGCTCGGCTTCCTCCAGGATGAGAGAGTTGGCACCGCGAACAACAACCGTCACAGTCTTGCCGGTGGCCTTGGCTCCGGTGACCTTGACCATGCGTGCTCCCGATGACTGAACCTCCTCCACAAGATCGGCTGAGCCCAGCTTATCCTCGGTGAACGAGTCGACATCCGCAATGGGCTTGCACCCGGTGGACTTGCAGATGAACTCGACTTCGTCTCGCTCAATGTCTTTGATGGCCATGATGCCGAGCTTGGCCAGGAAGTGTAGGGAAAGGTCGTTGACGGCGTCGCGAAGGATGGACTTTTGGATCAATAGCACATTGCACTTAGCCTTCTTGATCTTCTTGGCCATGTTCAAAAGATATAATCGCTCCTCCTTGACAATCTTGTCCATCTGGCGGTAATCATTGACCTGGATCGTGTTTTCCATCTTTGCGGCAAGTTAGCACAGGTATACAATTTCAATTAGCTAGCACTCAGACTTACGTCAGGCTTGGGAGGACTGAGCTGGAACTGGATAAGACCAATACGGGCCTTTTCCATTCTGATGGGACCACCAGCGTTCTTCAGCACAGGTTGTGTAAGAACGAGGCCATCCACCAGCTCGCTGTCCTCAATTGTTCCTCCCACCTCTAATCATGCGGATGTTGTTAAGGTCCACGTTCTCCGCAGTCTTAACATCGATGGTCTTGGTGATGGCGTTGACAGCCATGGGGCCGAGAAGGTTCGAGTACTGAGACACAATCTTGGAGGATAGAGAGGTGTTGGCAGCCTGGAGGAGGGAGGCGTTGTCGGTCAGGGAGATGGGCTGGGACATGTCGTGTAGGACTTCGACGGCGGCGGCGGACGCTCTCTGGAAGGACTCTGAAATGACGGAGGGGTGGATGCCTTTGGACAGCAGTCGGTCAGCGGCGCCGAGAAGGCTGCCGCAGATGACAACAACGGAGGTTGTGCCATCACCAGCCTCGACATCCTGGGCTCCTGACAGGTTGACCAGCATCTTTGCCGTCGGGTGCATGACGGACATGCTCTTGAGCATGGTGTTTCCATCATTTGTAATAATCGTCTCCCCCTTTCCACTGCGGATCATCTTGTCCATGCCTCGAGGGCCGAGAGACGTTCGGATTGCATCGGCGACGGCTACATTTTTTATTAGCAGATCGAACCACCGAGTGTCGAATGAGGATACACACCTCTGGCAGCGACAATGTTGGACGAGCGCACCGCCATGGGCTTCTCCTTGTCCTGTATCCATGGGTTAGCGGGGCAGCTCAGGAGCTCGAGAGGCGTGTTAGCTTTGGGTTTTTTTCCTCCTTACCTTGAAGGCGACATTCTTGGACTCGCCGCCCGAAACGGCCGGTGCAGACATTCTGGAGACTTGTGTTTATGTCTTGGGGATGCAGAGCCAATCTCCGAAAAGCCACGTTCACGGCGAGCTTTGTTGAGAAGCAAGTTCGCGGGTTCCTGGAGCCTGGTTGACATCCCACCTTGGCTGCCCTACTCCGCCATATTGGTAACGGAAATTTTGGAGTCGGCGCGAGAGATAATCCATGCTCCGGCGGTACCTCCCCCCCTGCCCGCCCGCTTCGATTGGCTGGCATTAGCTCAGCAGGGTCCGAGCGACTGGCTCCATGCGGCAAGCTCAAGGCAACTCCAGATTACGGAATGCTTCCATGACCTTCATCATCATCATATCAGACGCGCATCACGACCAGCGATTCTCCCTTCCTCATACAGACCAAGCGATCACTCTGAACGAGCCAACAATCCCCCAAACTCATTCTTTTATACGTCATAATTCCCCTCATTCTACGGACGTTGTGTCCAGTCTGCAGAGCCCATCATGGTAAGGCAACTTGTCTGGGCTAGATAAATACTGGCCATTACTAACTGTCATAGCCTTCTGCGACCGGTCAAAACTGGGAGAAATACACCAAGAAATTCGCCGACGATGAGATAGAGGAGAAGAAGATCACACCCCTCACCGATGAGTACGGACCGCCTCGTGTTGCAAGTGCCGTTTCGAAGCTGTTGGGGATGCTAACCCGAAGCCAGGGATATTCAAGTCCTCAAGACATACGGTGCTGCCCCATATGCATCGACCATCTCAAAGCTCGAGAAGCAGATCAAAGAGAAGCAACAGAGCGTAGATGAGAAGATTGGTATCAAGGTATGAGCCGGCGCAACTGCGATGCATCTACAGCTATCTAACGTGTTGACGCAGGAGTCGGATACTGGTCTCGCACCGCCGCATCTATGGGATGTGGCCGCCGATCGACAGCGAATGTCTGAAGAGCAACCTTTCCAGGTGGCACGTTGCACAAAGATTATCGCCGACGAAAAGGGTGACGAGTCGAAGAGCAAGTATGTCATTAATGTCAAGCAGATTGCCAAGTTTGTCGTCCAGCTTGGCGACCGAGTCAGCCCTACGGATATCGAGGAGGGCATGCGAGTTGGTGTCGACCGCAACAAGTACCAGATCATGCTGCCGCTGCCACCCAAGATCGATGCCAGTGTTACCATGATGACGGTCGAGGAGAAGCCAGACGTTACCTACGGTGATGTTGGTGGCTGCAAAGAGCAGGTGGAGAAGCTGCGAGAGGTTGTCGAGATGCCCCTGCTCTCCCCAGAGAGGTTTTCAAACCTCGGCATCGACCCCCCCAAGGGCGCCATTGCTCTACGGCCCTCCCGGAACTGGAAAGACGCTTTGTGCCAGAGCTGTTGCAAACAGAACAGATGCCACCTTTATCCGAGTCATTGGTAGCGAGCTTGTGCAAAAGTATGTCGGCGAGGGCGCTAGAATGGTCCGAGAGCTGTTTGAGATGGCCCGGACAAAGAAGGCATGCATCATCTTCTTTGACGAAATCGATGCCGTCGGCGGTGCTCGATTCGACGATGGTGCCGGTGGTGACAACGAGGTCCAGCGAACCATGCTGGAGCTCATTACTCAGCTGGATGGCTTCAACGCCCGAGGAAACATCAAAGTCATGTTTGCCACCAACAGACCATCCACATTAGATCCCGCCCTGATGCGACCTGGACGTATCGACCGCAAGATTGAATTCTCCTTGCCCGACCTCGAGGGCCGTGCCAACATCCTCCGAATCCACGCCAAGAGCATGTCAGTTGAGCGAGACATTCGATGGGAGCTCATCTCCCGTCTCTGTCCCAACGCTACCGGCGCCGAGTTGAGGAGTGTGTGCACCGAAGCTGGCATGTTTGCCATCCGAGCCCGGAGAAAGGTTGCCTCGGAGAAGGATTTCTTGGACGCGGTGGACAAGGTCATCAAGGGCAATCTCAAGTTCAACTCAACAGCGACGTACATGCAATACAACTAAATAGGCTTCTTAATGTTATTGGTGTCTGAATGAATATGGGCATACCCGGGGATGTCCCCGAACATCATGCGCCCTGAGGGGAATAGACATTGGCGTTTACGAGCAGTTGGCATGTTGACTCTGCATAATCAGATGATATAAATCCTTGCATACCTTACACTTTCCGCAGTCAAGTGCCAAGAGTGATGCTTTTAGGTGTATTCATGTCGTATTTATTACATATGGCTGGATGTACGAGAGTGGGCTGCGGGAGCACTTGGTCCCTCCATATGAAGCTCAAAGTGTACATGCATCCATCTAGAAAATCCACCTAGTAGCAAATCGACGAAGTATTCGATGTTGAATATCTTTGAGCGGTGTAGATCCGTTCCATTAGCTACCAGTGACATTCCTGACGCAACCCAATCAAGGCTCCATATCACTCATATCAAGCAACCACCTTCTTACTGACTTCACAGAGCGTAATATATAAAGCCTGCCAAGCGGGAGACAGAAAAAACAAGACCGAGAAGATTTCAAACACCCACGCAGTAAACTATACGCCTATTGTCTTAGGTACTAGGTATCTGTTACTGTATTTGCATTTCTCTAGTATCTGCTACTATGTCTATATTTCTTTGGTAACTGCTACTATGTCTATATTTCTTTAGTATCTGCTACTATATCTATATTCTTTTAGTAACCTTTCCCCGAGATCGCCCCCCGCTATATTACTTCCATCGATCCACCATACATGCCACGCCTTGCTCCGGAGTTGAAAGTGTTGAGATCTGTTGAGATCTTGAGGGAACGAGAGGTTATTAGTGTTGAGGGAAGGTGCGCCTATTACTAAGCATACCTATAAAGGTCGTTCGTTGCCTTGTTGGCCCTTTGGGCAGTAGAACTTAGTTCTTTACACATAAATACAACGGTTGGCAACTCACAAGCTTCTCTCTCGTTTCCTTACGATTAATAGGTTATGAGCCCGCGCACTCTTTTGATCTCAACGACCTTGATCTCAAATTCCTGCGCATAAAAGAGCTCCGCTCCTAGACGAGCACCGCCGACCACCGCTCACAAACGAACTCCGATTAGAGGCGAAAGCTTGTTGCCGAATGTGCTGATATATTGATAAAGCTAAATGTAAATCATAAGGCTAGGGTGGCGGCGACCCTTTATGGGTATGCCCATCCCGTGACCAGTGCACCTTCTTTCCAACAGATTAGACGGTTCAGTTATCGCGCTCTCCTCAACGAAGAAGTTGAAATGTTGGATATCCTCGGTCTGCTTAACCAAGGAAGAGATCTTGGACAGAAATGGACAGCCGTTGGACCGATATCACCTGGTGCAAGTCAAGGCTCTCGACTCTTCACCACCCGCTTACTACAATTGCGTTCACCAGGACGACAGAGTAGTTCTCTGCATGTATAGTTTTGCGTCTATGGATTTGAACGAGGAGAGAATGCACTGGTCCGATTTGATGGCAGTGTTGGCCTCTAGACTACTACTATATTTATATATTTTTATAACGGCTACCATATTTATATATTTTTATAACGGCTACTATATTTATATAATAAAACTCTGGTGCTGGCTGAATACTGCCTAGTAGGCATTCTCTTACCAAAAGACCACTTGATGAGCTGGTTGGATACTCATATCACTTAATGTATGCACTTGTTCATTTTGTGGTCTCGCTTTTTCTGTCCTCCGCTCGCCCGCCAAGCTACTTTTGCATAATAAACATATATTTCTTTATAATGAATGAATCTGAAGAGTGTCTGTGACTTGGCAGCTCATGGATAGCGCTGCTCGGCCGAAAACAGAGCAACTTGCAAAACTAAGACGAGAATACGGAGATGTTACAAGGAAACTTGAACCTCGCCTTGAAAAGAAGAGCAGAAGCAGATGGGAGGATGCATGTAGTGATGAGAAATTCCAGTTCAAGTCCGTGAAGAACGCTATGCATATACATATTATCCAATCAATCTAGTAGCAGCTAATTCATCCTCTCGAATTGATATCTTGATGGGGAATTTCAACAAAGTCCATACCCATCTCGTCATTTCTTCAATGACAGTCCTAAACGCAATCGCGTACTCGATGTCCCAGCCATGGCCGATAATGGTATAAAATAAAAAAGCAAATAGCCAATTATATAAAAGAAGAAGAAGAAGAATTAATTATAAAAGCCCAGCCCAGCCCATGTGATGTCCTCCCTACCCATAGAGTATGTGCCCTGGGTAAACTACCTTTTAACCCTTCCCTACTCCCAATTGCAAAGAAACAGTGCGCTATGTAGTAATCGAATTTGTCATGAGTCGTGAACGGAAGATGCCCGCCTCTTGTTTTTTGTTCTTATATGGTCTTGCTGCTCTTCGAGGACGATGTCACGCGGTGTATGTGTCGGATAGACATCCTAGGCAGACAACTTCGCCTTGGGCACCATTCTCAACACAGCAGCGACTGCAAATCATGACGTGATGAGTGCTGCTGTCTGGTACGCCCTGTCGTCCATCCATATAATCTTTCCGCGCGTTGGTATCGGGTATTGGCGGCGTCATGTCGTCGTCGACATCGTCCATGTGAAGGGATCGCGAAAGAACATCTTCATCTTCCAGGACTAGCTCTTTATTAAACTTCTGGCCCTGACACTCGCGCATGCAGACAAAGCACGTCTGCTCCTGACACGATTGGCACTTGGCAAAAGAATCGAGGTCGGATTTCTTGGTGGGCCTGCGGTGGCAAACATGGCACGGCATCAGAACCAAGCCGTTAATCTTGACAGGTGCCTTGCCATGGATGCCCTGCGCCAGTTCGCGAGAAGCGGCCCGTCGATGCGAAGAGAATGTGTGCGCATTGTCGTCGTCGTGGATCGGTCTGAATCGTTTTGTTGGGGGCAGCGTCTTGCGTGTTGAGATGGTATCGGCGCCTTCTGGAACCGCGTGCTGGTTCAATACGTGGATGGCGGAATGCGATAATCGAAAGGCTTCGGTTCCGTCGTGATCCCACTTGCGCTTCGTCGCACGATGGACATCGTCGCCGACATAGGGCATGGTCGGATGCGAATTGAGCCTCTTGCTGGCGATGCTCTTGCAGGGCGCAAGGGAGCGGAAGATGGCTCAGGCAATGATGGAGGAAAGATGTAGAGCGTAACGTTGGGAGAACGAAGCAAGCAGCGCGAAGCGAGAGAAAAAACGAAGGACTGGACGATTGAGAGTGACGAATGTATCGCCGTCTCGCCGAAGAGGACAAGGGAGAAGAAAAGACGGAAAAACAGCCGAGGTGGAAGAAAAGGAATGTCGGAAACAAGGTGCGATTTTTTTTTTGGATGGCATGGACCGACCTGATGATTCGGCTTAATCACCGGGTGAATTACGATTCAGCTGCGTTGTGACGAGTTGGGGCGATTCTATTGGAGGTTGGCGCTTGGCTAGGTATGGGTGGTAATATATGTATAAGTACCTCTAGTCAGCCAAGGGTGGGATTTCTCACTGCATCTACCTTGAGAAAGTATTATGAGCATTCGTAATATGCATATGAGGTGAGATTATTATTTTACAGAGCTTTGTTTCCATGATACATTAGTCTTGTTGAAAAGAATTAGTCTTGGAACGAGGTGTAGATTGTGCTACAGTCGAGCAGACAGTCGTCAATGGCCACAGTCCAGAGTATACCGAAACATATAAGCCATATAAACAGCGCCCATTCAACAATAATAAATTCACCGCAAGCATCGAGCCACTACTCACCGGACGGTAAAATTACATCTTTCGTGCTCGTGATAATTCATCTACTGGGTGTCTAGCCATTTACTGTACAAGTCGCATTAATCTACAGCCAGGTTTCCTTTCACAATTCTAGCATATATATTCATACTGCGATAAAACTCACAGCAACTACAATCTTCACCTCACATCCTCCTCCACAAACAATAGACAAGAGTCAAGTAGCATTAAAACGGCGTCTGATTTTTTTCTTCTTTCAAAGCTCTAACACCGCCCGTCACCAACATACATGCATCACTTCGTGTCTGAAACAACCCATCCATTTTACCCGCCTCCACCAACAAAAGAGCTTTTTTTTCTAAGGAGGAGACTAGTAGTATACACATACACACAGGGAATTTTTCACCCTCCCTTATCGGCGGATCTTGGTCTCCGCAGGGGGGTCGTAGGTAATCTTCCTGGACTTGAGCCAAGCCCACTTGTATCGCTTTACGTAGACGCTGATGGCCCACAGAGCGGTGGTGGCAACCAAGACCTTCATGCCCATCTTCTTGCGGTCGTCCATCTCGGGCTCGGCGGCCCAGTTGAGGAATTCGACAACGTCCTTGGCCATCTGGGAGGTGCTGGCGGGAGTGCCATCCTCGTACTCGACGAGGCCGTCGTACAGGACACGAGCCATACCAATGCCGGTGCCGGGGAAGTAAGGGTTGAAGTTCATGCCGGGGGCGACCTGGACACCAGCCGGGGGCTCCTCAGGGTAACCAGTCAACAAGCTGAAGATGTAGT
This sequence comes from Trichoderma pleuroti, assembly GCA_001721665.1. NCBI lineage: Eukaryota > Fungi > Ascomycota > Sordariomycetes > Hypocreales > Hypocreaceae > Trichoderma > Trichoderma pleuroti. The sequence continues at coordinate 63,107 of MDJU01000120.1, forward strand.
CGCAGCCACCGTGGCGGGCCTTGACGATCAAGCTCAGATCCGGGGGAAGAGCACCGTTGTTGGCAAATCGAGCAGCCTCGTCGTTCTTGTAGGGAGCAGGAATGTAGTCGGCCAGCTTTCCGGGTCGCATGGGGATCTCACCCTGCTCATCGGGCTCATCGGGGTATTCGTTCTCCTCAGCCAGGGCCTTGGCCTCGTCGACGGTCAGGACGGTACCGACCAGAGTTCGGTAGGGGACTCGGGACAGGGAGTGGCAGCTGGCGCAGACCTCACGGTAGACCTGGAAACCACGTCGGAGACTGTATAAAACCCGGGTGTAAGCGGTAGAGCTCCCCTTCAAGCTGCCATCTCTCCGGCAAGGGAAAAAAGGGTCTCACTTACGCCTGGTGGTCAAAAGTCTTGAAGAACTGCTGGTGAACCCAGGGGTACTGAGTAGCGTGGAGACTGCAGCCAAATCCGTTAGCAATTGGCCGCCTGAACAATACTCGGCAGAGGAAGCATTTTTATGCCGCATCAGGCACTTGTGGCAAGCGTCTGATGCGAAGCACTCGGCGGCGGGAAAAATCACATACCCCTCCTCAGCAGGGGACGAGGCAAAAGCGACGGGTCCGTAGAGATGGTAGTACCAGGCCATGGAGCCGGCGGCGAGGGTGGTGGAAGCAATAGCGGCGAGGTTCATGCGCGCGGTGGGAGCTTCCGAGCTCGTCGAGGCAGCACGCTACAAGAGACGGAAAAAGGTCAGCTCCAGGTCTTGCACGGACATGTTGGGCACGCTGCCGGGTGCGATTGAAGCGTCACGGGCCGCAATGGCTGCAGGGTCTGCGTTGCAGGCAGCTGCTCAGCCCTCGGCAATGCCTCGAGGCAGGGCAACGGCTTTTGGGGGGGAGCTTGTGGCATCTTCACCCACCTTGGAGACGTTGACGGCGCCATTTCGAAGCCCATTGAGGAGGCGCGCCGGGCGCAGAGACGACCTTGCCAACATAATTGGCAAGCTGTAGCGAAGCCGCAGGGGGAGCCGCAATCAAAGAGTGAGGGCGATGGTCTCGATCTCGGGTTCCAAAAGGGCTCAGCGGGAGAAGTTGATAGAGAAAATCCATCGTTCCGAAATGGACCGACGCTGATTGGCCAAAGTCACGTGCGCATGGGATGTTGCTCGGAAAGGTGGGGAGCCAAGCTGGGACGCCGGGCGACTTGCAAGTACGAGTAATCCGTGTTAGTGATTGGCCACCCGCCAACTTGGATTCGTACAGCTGTCTCGCAGCCGTCTCGCAGCTGGCAAGGTCCACTAAAGCCTCCCTGGGCATTCTTCCACCCCCCCCCTGTAACACCTGGAAATTTCTTCGTACCGTCTGGGACTGTCGCAGAACCGCAGCCTCGTCCGCTGCAGGTTGCCCAGGCAAACCAGAGCCAGGCACCGCCCGTTGCCCCGCCCCCACCATGGTCAAAACAATTCGTTCCATCAATCATTTCACTTCCCCAAAAGCGAAGCCTCACCCAAAAAATCTCCCACAGCACAGGGCTCGCAGCCTCCCCACAAAGCCGCCTCCCGATTTGCTTCGCGCGCCTCCCACCTTTTTTATCTGCTAGACATCATTATCATACGCATTAGCTTTCCGCATCGCATTTCCGCTCGCCTGCAAAATGGCCTCGTCCAAGATCTTCTCCCTTGAGGGCAAGGGGCTCAAGCTCGACACCGCCCAGGACATCGAGCCTCACATTGCTGCGCTGGTCGCGCTCGAAGACGTCGAGGAGGTCCGCTTCCTGGGAAACACGCTGGGCGTTGGTGCGTGCGAGCGCCTTGGTGAGGTCCTGGCCACCAAGAAGAGCATCAAGGTATGCAGGCAGCCTCCCCGCGATGCCCCTCCTTGAAGCAGGAGAAAAAAAAACGACGGCGGTGCTAACAGGACAAACAACAAACCACAGTCTGCAAACTTCGCCGACCTCTTCACCGGCCGATTGCTCAACGAGATCCCCGCCGGCATCTCTGCCATTCTCACCGCTATCCTGAACCATCCCCACCTCACCACCGTCAACCTCAACGATAACGCCTTCGGTCTCAACACCCAGGCCCCGCTCGTGGCTTTCCTCTCCGCCCACGTGCCCCTGCAGCACCTCTACCTGAACAACAACGGCCTCGGCCCTCACGCCGGCATCCTTGTCGCCGATGCGCTCTCAGAACTCCACGCCAAGAAGGAGGCGGCTCGCAAGGAGGGCAAGCAGGTGCCCGACCTCGAGACTGTCATCTGTGGCCGGAATCGACTCGAAAGCGGCAGCATGGCGGCCTGGGCCAAGGCCTATAGCCTTCACAACAAGATCCAGGAGATCAAGATGGTGCAAAACGGAATTCGACAGGAGGGCATCTCCCGTCTGCTCAGCGAAGGTCTCAACACCGCCAGCCAGCTCCAAATCCTGGACCTGCAGGACAACACCTTCACCATCATGGGAGCCGAGGCACTTGCCAAGGTCGTTTCAAACTGGGAGGATATCCGAGAGCTTGGCGTTGGCGACTCGCTGCTGAGCGACGAGGGCGCTCGGCTGCTTGCCAAGTCCCTGTTGAAGGGCAAGAACACGAAGCTGGAGACGCTGCGTCTGCAGTACAACGAGATCAAGGCTGATGGTGTCAGGGCTTTGGCCAACGCCACCAAGGCTGCGCTCCCGGCGCTGAAACGAATCGAGCTCAACGGCAACAAGTTCACCGAAGACGAGGATGCCATTACCATCTTGCAGGAGCTTCTCGAGGAGCGGAAGGAGCAATATGCTGGCGACATTATCATTGAGGATGAGTGGGGTGTTGACAGCCTGAGCGACCTCGAGGAGGACTCCGAGTTGGAGGAGGAAAGCGAAGAGGAGGAGGAGGAGGAGGAGGTCAAGGAAAAGGCCGAGAAGTTCATCAAGGACGCCGAGGAGGCCCAGAAGCAGCCTATAGCCCAGCGCCAGGACGAGGATGTGGACGACCTGGCAAAGAAGTTGGAAAACACTCAGCTCTAACGTTGGAATTTCTCCCCCTCTTCCCCCCTCTTTTTTTTTCCCTGCTTCTTTTTTTCAAGTAGTTGGTTTTGTTAGACACTTCACATACACGCCACAACACTTACACACACACATCTCCCGCTCTCCACGCTCTTCCACACCCGTCTTGCTCTATCCACTACTCAATGAAAAAATCGATACCCTTTTAGAACTCGGTAGTTTTCATGTCTCATACAAATGTAAAGTAATCCATCAAAGATGAACGTTTCCCTTGGTCTGTCCTCTACACCCATTACAAGCGTCATGGTAGGTACCCACCAAGTGCTACACCAAGAAAAATTCACAAATCACAATTGTAAAATTGAAAAAAATTCATAAAATTGTAATAGTGTTATATTAACAGTCTATTTCTTGAATGGTTGCTCTACGTCTAACTTGTATGGCCATTCTACAGATGGGAGTTGGGGGGATAAGGGGGAAGGAATACATACCTCGATTCACGCCACAACATTCACCATGACCCTCTGTAGAAAAAGCCGTTAGCCCTCACTGCGACCATCACAAGAAAAAGGGGGTATATATAAGGGGGGATTAAAGGGGGGGAGTGGGGAAGAGAAGTTGAAACAAACAAGAGTTTTGGGGGGGGAACAGGAGAGAGAAAGAGTTTGAAACATGAACTTGAAAAGTACCCCAAGACCAGCCGCCCTTCCAAAGTACATTTCCTCCCCTTATTCATACAAAAGGAACAAAACTTGTTAAAAACCTAAACTCAGCCATCCATACCAATCCGACAAAAGAAAAGAATCCTCCAGAGCTAGCCTGCGCTGCTATCTAACCGCACCTGTTACCACGGGCTGGGCCGTGACGGCGTTTTGCTATATTGTATGTTGTTATACATTACATGTCCATAACGTCCACAGCCTGGTTCCCCCGATGTTGTTCAAAAGAGCCATACTGCTCAGCCAAGGCCATCTGTAGTTGGTGTCGAGCATAATCAGCGCCGAGATAGACGGGGTCTGTAGAAGGGTTATAGCTTGGACCGCCGACCGAGGTGCCAAAGTGGCTATAAGCATCCTTTGGGCGCGAGTTGGCCTCCTCACGCTCCCGCTCCCGTCGCATAATCTCCTCGTATCCAGACATCATGTAGGGCTCGCTCTCCTGGCTAGCTTGGTGAACCCACGTGCTGTTTGAGGCCTGGACTGTTGTGCCATCCAGGCTCATGACATGGTTGTGCTGCTGCTGCTCATAACGCAGCTGAGCTAGGTGCTCCTCCTGCTCCATCGTCGTGCTGCTCCAAGCAAGAGCTGGTATATCTCCGCCGCTGCTCGGAGGACAGATGCTCCATAGCTCAAGTAGCCTTCTCCGTTGAGCAGCATCGGCTATGCGGAAGAGTTGCAGTTGCGAGGGCGTCAGGGTGAGCGGATCAACGCCATGCGTTCGCAATATCGTCTCGGATGAAACGACGTCGCTCTGTGGTGGCTCCGATGAGTGCCTCTGCGAGTCTTGGTTTTGGAACTGGGGTTTGGCGATGTGAGCGGAGTGGTTGTAGTGCTGTGATATAGCATAGACAATCGGCTGGTTCATCTGTTGATGGACGACCATTTCCTGGGGCATCTCCTTGGGAACGGCCTCCGGGTTAAAGGTCATGTTCCGTGAGAAGAGGGCTGCAAGGTCATCATGGACCTGCATGTTGGCCTGCAGTGATACCATTGTGCTGCAAGATAAAGAGTTAGCGTCATGGTCCCGGAAGATGAGAGGGTGTATGTAGGTAGGTGTATGTAGGTAGGCGTATGTAGGTAGGTGTATGTATGTGCATGCATTCAAGTACACGATGTTGACGGCTTAGGTAGCACGGCAGTACCTGGTGACTGTCTCGACGATGCTTCAATGAAAGATGCAGTACAAAGAAAGCGACTTGGGAGATACCTGCTGGTGTTCCAGTTAAACTGTCCAACGAGATACTGCAGCGTTATATTGGCCCGGGTTGTGTAAATCCCTCCGATTGGGGAGCGATGGCCTATGTAGGTTGGGTATCAAAGAGACAAGAACGAACACACGCTCGGGGTGTGACGGCAAGCAAGAGGCTGCAAGAGGAAGAAACTTGGCTTGTTCTATTGCACTACACTAGGATAATGTCAAGGCGAGGTGTCAAGTCGCAACGGGGTTTTAAGCAAGGCGAAAGGGTCAGGAGGAAGTGAGGAACAAGAAAGATTCCTTGGACTCCTTTTTTCCAAAATTCCTGGCCGGGCGGCTGCAGGTTCGTTCGTGCCTAGAAGGGGATACTACAGCGTGCTAGCAGGATATTGGGCTGCAGGGTCGCAAGAACAGGCGAGGGGTCAGAGACAACTCAGCGCCTCTAGCGGAAACTATCGGCGGGATGCCAGCGAACGGCGGTGATTGTTGCAAATTGGATAAGTGGAGGCCAGCCGAGCCGGTGCAGAAGCCGGTGCAGCAAGAGGCAGAAGCGAGAAGCACGAGAAGCTGGGAACCGGCGGGGTAAGAAGCAAGAGGAGAAGAGATGCAAGAGATGCAGCGAAGCAGCCGGTTAAGCAGAAGCAGAAGCAGAAGCAGAAGCAGAGTTGAAGAGTTGAAGATGTAAGAGAGAGAGAGAGAGAGAGAAGAGAGAACGAAGCAACGACGATG